>OY720449.1:79482722-79512722 GCA_963082715.1 Harpalus rubripes | reverse complement strand
ATTATTTTTTGATCTATATATTTGTTTCAAACAATGGAATCAGATTGTCATGCTAGTAACGCCATCTACTGTCTTAATTAACTAGCTTCATTCATTTACATGGCTCAGTTGACAAGTAGAACACACTTTGACAATGCAAAATAAATAATCAACAGATATAACTACTATTTATTATATTTCTATAATTTTGTGGTTTAATTCATGATCAGAAATGGCGCAAAATTGGTATTTTTCGCTCATTTTACTTATGTGTTGATAACTATCTGACATATGTCAACAAAAGCAGAAGCTACAGAGATTATTCCCGGGAATAATCTCTAGAGCTTTATTCTCAGTATAATAATGACAGGATTGGTTAAAACGCAGACACGTGACACAAAATGAAACAAATATTTGGTAGTAAGATATGTTAAAAAATAATCAGATAAATTTTTATTTTTAAGCACTCATTCTTTTTGCTTTTAAGCAAAATCACTCAAGCAAACTGACATTAGGTAAAACCTTTCCTCCTTCGGAGTCGGGATTCACCATGCAGTTTGCTTTCGTGTTTGTTGCTAAGATAAAAATTCGTGCAGAATATAAATTTATCAATAAAATCAGGTCTTGTGATATTGCTTCTGAAAATAAATTATATAGGTTCACATCGGATTATCGAAAATTATGGTTTTTGAAAACGAGTTTACCCTGCATTACTTCCGATAATACAGGTTTTACTAAAGAGCTCATTTTTTAAGTTAAATTCTTATAGATATCTTTACATGTATAATTATTAGACAGGATGTCCGGATTTCGAAGGCCACCATTGAAATCTTGGAAACTAATGAGATATGACTTCGATTAAATGGAACATGTGGTGCACATTTGGGGGGCCATCCTAGATGTGCTTTTGTTCTGCCAAAAATTCTCAGAGGTTACTGGATAATGGCGGAAAACTGAATTTGGCAGATTTTTTCATTTTGAAATTACTTGTAATCGTTATTTACGTAATCAATTATGAAATGTGTGTTATTGTTTCATTAACATAATATTTTTCCGAAACGAACGAAGCAAATTTTGCAAATTATGTGAGTAAAACAATATCACTCTTTTCATAACTGATTATATGGGTAAATAACTATTAAGTACAAGTAATTTGAAAATGAAAAAATCGGCCAAATTCAGTTCAGTAAAACACAATTTGCATTTACTTGTCAATTACAAAGATTTAGGGCTGGTTTTATAATAGTTATTTATGTACTTAAGGGTATAATTAAGAGAACTAAAAGCACTCGGGAATATTAAAATTCTCCGCTACGCGTCCAGCTTTAAAAATTTGTATATTCGTTATCGTTGTGGCGTTGTGATTTTTAAGTATATTTTGGTTTCTAAGTATTTTGTTGGTGATGCTACGTTGTTAGTAATAATTTTAATTTACTGTCAAATGAAAATGACAGACATTGATTACTTCAAAGAAATATCGAAATAATTTCAGGTTGCACATGGCAAATTAGTACCACAGAAGTCAAAAGACGTATACAAGAGAGAATACCTACGAAAGTTTTGCGAGTTCAAAAAATGTGATTTATCGAATTTGTTATGTTGCGTGACACATATTCATAAACCACGATTTTCATCTGTTTGAATAGCTGTTGCCTAGCAATTTTATAGGCCCTCGGGCAATAAAAGCCAAATTGCGCCCGCTTTTGAGGGCGAATAAAGAAGTTTATGATTCCAAAATAAAATAAAGAAATTAATAAATAAATAAGAAAAAAAGCAACGTGTTTTTTGACAGCAATGATTTAAATGTATAAGAACAGAGAATCTGATTCGAATTTATGAATTTCATAAAATTTACTTAACAATTGAATTTTAAGTGACGATTGAATTCCTTTATAAAACCGGCCCTTAAATATTTCAACTGGTTTCCAAGGGACACCACATATCAGATTTAACCGAAATCGTAACTCTTATTGTTTCTGAGACCCCAATGATGGCCTTCGGAACCCGGACACTCTATAACAAATTCATACTTGTTCCCGAAACATTTCCATTTTCGGCGGACATTGTTTTGGAGCTAGCGAATCCTTCGCGTGCACCAAATCCATTTCTTCCGGCGTTAGCGCCCTTCCGTACATCAAAAACTGTTTCAGAAATATATTTCTATCTTCCAGCCAAAGATACGAATAAATCTGGAAGCTATCACAAAAATCATTAGACTCTCTTATGACTTGCTCAATATTCGTTAATATATCCTGCTTCATTTCCAAAATATCCTGGTGCGTTTCTATCTCTTGTCTATAAGAGACTGTCTCCTCGTCTAGCCTGGGGAAGATGGACGCCATCTTCAAGATGTCTTCTATGAGGTCGGTTACTAGAGTCTGGAAATTGTCTTCGGAGTCGGGGTCTAATGAGGGAATAAAAATGAGATGGGGTTCCCGTAGAAATAGCTGAGCTTCGAATAAAGGAGAAAGATTGTTGGTGGAGTCCATGT
Source organism: Harpalus rubripes (assembly GCA_963082715.1). Classification (NCBI taxonomy): domain Eukaryota; kingdom Metazoa; phylum Arthropoda; class Insecta; order Coleoptera; family Carabidae; genus Harpalus; species Harpalus rubripes. The sequence continues at coordinate 79,510,252 of OY720449.1, read as the reverse complement.
GTTCGGAGATGTACCCCAGGCTGAAATAAAAACATAGAAATATGGAATGGACGATACTATCTACCAGCTCAAAGAATTAGTAAACTTCAATAGTTATACGGTAACATTACTTTAACATATTGCCTGCCGCGATTGCTTCTCGAAAAAATTCATGGGAGGCCACATCAAAAAAATTACATCACCCAGAGGCGGCAGGAGCTCTCAAAGGGCCGTAAGCTATTTATTTACGAAAAATAGGAGAACCAACAGCTCAAACAGAGACCAAATAAAGGATCTCGCCTGTTAAATACAGTACTACAAATAAAATAGCAAAAAAAGTAATACAGTTAATAAAAATATACAAAATAATTACAATAGTAAAGTTCAACGTAGAGTAGTTTTGACACATTTTTTAAAGCTGTTAATAGATAAACTAAACAAATCAATATGACTGAATTGTTGTACACTGCCATTATTCTATATATGCAAGAAAATTTATAATTATTAGTGTTACTTGCAGGAAGCTTAAATAAATTATATAGAGGAAGAATATTGTCAGAATACAGCATATTGTTGAAAATCTTAAAGAGGGATAACATATCAAAGTCAGTTCGTCTACTTTCTAAGCTATTCAAATTGAACCTTTCTAATTTATTAATATAATTCGAACAGTTTACTCTAAATTTATAGCATAGAAGATTGATAAACTTTTTTTGAACAGTTTCAATTACATTTATATTTGATCTGTATTGTGGATTCCACACAACAGATGCAAATTCTAGCTTAGAGCGTACTAGAGAATTGTATAAACAAATAAGTCTATCAGGGTTTTGGAAAAATTTACATTGCCTAAAAATGAAACCTAATGTACGAAATGAATCTTTACTGATTTTGTCGATATGAGTAGACATTGCTAATTTAGGATCGTATACAACACCTGAATCTTTTATAACAGATTTAATTTCAAGTTTCAGATTATTGTGTATATGTGGTAATTATAAGTTATTAAGTTGAAATTTCTGGTAAAGTTCATGACGTAGCATTTAGACGGTATGAGACTTAGGTAATTTTGTTTACAGTATAAATGTAATCGTAACAGATCACTTTGTAATGCAATACAATTACTAGCATTTATAATTGTTTTAAATAATTTTAAATCGTCCGCATAGAGTAAGAAATTCGAATTTTGAAAACATTGCGAAATATCGTTAATAAATAAATTAAATAGTAGTGGACCAAGGTGTGAACCTTGTGGTACTCCTGAGGGTACTAATATCGAATAAGATTTAAAACCATTACAATACACTAATTGTGATCTATTAGTAATGTAAGATTCGATACATCTTAACAAAGTACCATGTATTCCTAGTACTTGAGGTTTATAAATTAGTGTAGGATGATGGTGATAATGACTTGTCTCCCAATTATGACTGACACTAGTGTGTCGGTCATTTATGGGTGACGCGGTACGCCGTGTGTTAAATTAGGAGTTTAATAAAATTATCAAAATGTTTCATGAAATCAGTGGCGGCTCGTGTCTTTTCAACCGGAAAGGCGCATTAATTAAAAAGATTAAGAGTAATATTTTTTTTACCTAAACTGGCTTTCGTATACATAAATTGAAAAATGGCAAATAAATATTCTGTTCCGGGCTTTTCTGACACAAATTTGTCTTAATTTTAAATCAGGCAATGGTCTACCTATAATTCTTTAATTTTTATTTTATCTTCTTCTAAAGGAAGTCTGTTAAAGTTCGTATTAATAAAACATTAACACTATTGACAAAATTTTCATTAATTGGCCAGAAAAAAATTAATGAAATTTGAATATTTAAATTACCGCCATGTATGACGTAAAATTACGCCGCACCAATGAATGGCTTTAAAGCCATAGCATCGGTAAGCCCCATAGTAACGGCATGTGCGGGTAATTTAAACATGACAGATTACCTGTTTGACGTTTGAGGTTAATATTTTAGTATGTCATTTTACTCTTGTACGAGTATAAGCCAAGTTAAAATCTTTTAAAATTCTGCTTAACAAATTGAAATAAGTAATAAAAGTAACAGAAACCACGCAAATTGCAAATAATAAACTAGAGAAAAAAATGAATTAAGGTCAAATTCAAATTAAAACTCGCTCTCGCACGCCATCCATTCCTTCTTAATTTACTATAAAACATAATTTTTTACCTACGGTGAGGAAGGTATTGTCTGGTCAAAAAATCGGTGGTGTTTTAGGGTCCCTAGAATGCGATTTTACTATTTTTACGATGATGTCTGTATATATATATATATATATATATATATATATATATATATATATATATATATATATATATATATATACAGTGTGTCTATCTTAAAGGTGTACATAGGAGATTAACATGGGAAACCAGTTTTTTGCAATTTCCTGCTCGCCTAATTATTTTAAGCAAAAACGCATCAAATAAAAGTTTTAGTGCATAAATTTCTGCATCTAAATCAATAAACAGAATTACCTTTACATGCTTTGTAACGACAGGAATTAATTATGAAAATGTTGAAAATTACGTTGAAAATATCGACAGCCATGGAATTGAACAAAAAATAAATAAATGCTTAACAATTTATCAAATTGTCAGAAACGTCAAATAAGTTAACTTACGTTGTGACAGATAAAACGTCAAGCATTTATTTATTTTTTTGTTCAATTCCATGGCTGTCAATATTTTTAACGTAATTTTAGACATTTTTAAAATTAATTTCTGTCGTTACAGATCATGTAAAGGTAATTCTGTTTATTGATTTAGATGCAGAATATTATGCCCTAAACCTTTTATTTGACGAGTTTTTGCTTAAAATAATTAGGCGAGCAGGAAACTGCAAAAAACTTATTTCGCATATTAATCTCCTATGTACACCTTTAAGACAGACACACGGTATATATATATATATATATATATATATATATATATATATGTGTGTGTGTGTGTGTGTGTGTGTGTGTGTGTGTGTGTGTGTGTGTGTGTGTGTCAAAATTTTCGTCTTCGATAACTCTAATACTACAATTCCAAAAATTATAATTCTTTCGTATTTCTCTTCGTTACATCCATGTGAAGAGCTGATTAGATGTTGGTTAGAATTGGACAACCGGAAGTACCTTCATTTGAAGATTTTAACAGTTTTTCTTGAAAAAACTATGTTAAATATCATTTTTTCACATTTAATGTTATAAATATTAAAGAATATTTTATTTTCTATACGATTTGAATGCATTTTATACTTCATATTAAATGGATATAGAGTTAAAAAAATCTGATGTGGCCAGCACATTACCTTCCGTCAGTTCTATGTATTTTGTTCAAATTTCATACGGAAAGTTCCTTCCTAAATTAAATATTCTATTTCTTGTACATTACCTTCCGGCAGTTGCATGTATTTTATGCAAATTTCATACAGAAAATTATTATTTTATGACGTTTACTATATACAGTATATCTGCAGAAATAAAAAAAATTATTATTATTATTTCTTGTACATTACCTTAAAGCAGTTGTATGTATTTTATACAAATTCCATACAGAAAGCAAAAGATCCTATATACCTATTTCCAGTAAAATTATAAGACAAACACACTATGTCAATTTCACTTGACACTGACAACTTTCAATCAAAATTTTCTTAATATAGTAGCTGTTTCCACAGCTATGGCTACTTTATGAAATTTAATTTCTTTATAATTTTTTAACTCTATATCCATTTAATATTAGGTATAAAATGCAATGAAATCGTATAGAAAATAAAATATTCTTTAATATTTATAATAACATTAAATGTGAAAAAATGATATTTAACATAGTTTTTTCAAGAAAAACTGTTAAAATCTTCAAATGAGGGTACTTCCGGTTGTCCAATTCTAACCAAAATCTAATCAGCTCTTCGCATGGATGTAACGAAGAGAACTACGAAAGAATTATAATTTTTAGAATTGTAGTATGGAAGTTATCGTAGACGAAAATTTTGTTACACACACACACACACACGGACACACATACATACATACATACATACATACCCACACACACACACACACACATACAGACATCATCGTAAAAATAGTAAAATCGTATTCTAGGGACCCTAAAACGTGCTTATTCATCAAAAACTCACCACCGAATTTTTTGACCAAAGACAATACCTTCCTTACCTAAAGGTGACGGAAGGTAAAAAATTATAAAGAAATTAAATACCATATATTAGCCAGCTATGCTATAACAGCTGCTATATTACGAAAATTCTGATTGAAAGGTGCCAGTGTCAAGTGCAGTTGACAGTACGTTTGTGTTGTGTTATAATTTTACTGGAAATCTAGAACCTATTGCTTTCTGTATGGAATTTGTAGAAAATATATACAACTGCCTTAAGGTAATGTACAAGAAATATAAACTTTTGCAAGGAACTTTCTGTATGACATTTATACAAAATACATAGAACTGACGGAAGGTAATGTGCCGACATCAGATTTTTTAAATAAAATTTATATTTTTACGTTCATTTTCAATATAACTTTAGGTATATAGTGATAGATATCGGGTTTTCAATACCACGCAAGTAGCCCATTCACCATATTGCCGGGAGTTTTCTAAATGTGATCGGCATTTGCAATTTGAATTTCAATAAAGTAACAATGGATAGTTAAATAACTATTTTATGTAAAAACTAATTCTATGATATATTGTTAAGATATTAATCCATAATTTAAATTGAAATTAATTATAAATATTTTGCTAATATGATTTTTGAATTTATTCCTCCATGTTTAATTACAGATACAATCAATAGTAATAATCGTTCCGTTTATTACACTTTACGACTTTGCCTCACGGGCATTAAAAGTTTTTTATGAAGATTATTTCATAGGATCAATTTTGGTGAAATAAATAATTGGGTTTGATTGAATATATTTTCCAAAGGTTGTCGTAAGGACAGAGACTGCATCAAAATGCATGAGACCGGAAATTAGTGTTTCGGTACTTGAGGCTTTGTGTCCACAAGGGCTGCCATGTCAACCATAAATAATTGTAATAGAAAGTTACATAGCTTTAGCTTAGACTGCTTAGAGGGATAATTAGAGACTACCATGTTATATATATTCTGTAAAGCAATTAGGGTATTGAAAACTAATTAAAGTAAAGTGATGCAGTAATATTAAGTAAAGTGTTTAATATGACGTAAAATTATTGCTTTGAAAGTTACGAGGGAATAACAGTAATACGTACATCCTATATGTAATTTAGGAACTGTTATACCTTTAAATGATTTATTAGGTCATTTCGAAGTAATTATTTAACACAATTTAAAGTTACAAAAAATATACATGTAGGGACTATGAACATCACATATAATCGAACGATTTAAATAATTCGCCATTTAGGACATACATGGAATAATGTATACATTTTTTGATTACGTTAAAGCATCAAATTTAAGTTACCATTTCAGTGATGCCAAATACTTGCAATGAGATTAAAAATTTATCCTATTAATTTTACAAATTTTAAATTTTATTGGGGCCTGGTGACCGCATGCCTGAATGTGTGGTCGCGAATATGGGGCACCCGGTTCGATCCCGACCGACATCAATAGAAATATTTTGAAGTTTCAATGGCACAAAAGTGACCCTTGTGGTGTACTCTCCATGCCAGCAATAAGTATATTTATTATTTCCTTAAATAATTTAATAAAAAAAATGCCCGCCAGAAATAGTAATGAAAAACAACCCTCCACTCCTGTGACGTCGGAGTACACACAGCACGTCGTTCATAGACAATAGAAAAACTGAAAAACAGTTTGTCGCATGTTAAACTGTATGTACTTTGATGTCATATTCTGTTTTAGATCACGTGACTTTTCAAAACATTCTACAAATTTCAATAATTAATTTTAAAATATCTAATGGATAATTTAGTGATATTTTCAAATTTGAGGCTCTTTTACTAACAATGGTGTGTATTCTGAAACTTTTTTTAACATTTTTCACCAATAACAATAGCAGACACCTCGGCAGACCCTGTATAAAAAAATAAATGGCAGATTATAAATTTGTTTCTTTTGACTACAAATTTTAACTAGTTGTTAAAATTAACATGGTATGATACAGAATATATTACAATTTCTTTTAAAATTTAGTAGGTACTTAAAAGTCATATAAAAATTGTTGCAACAACGCTATTACTTAATTGTTCTGAAATTAACAGTATAGGTAATGTGCTGGTCTGCTTTTATTTATTACTTACCTGCATCCTACGGCTTTAAAAAAATTCTCCATTACTATCCCATCGATATGCTTCACATATTTCTTCCAAAGATCATCTTCCCTTCTCTCTTTCATCTCGAAAACCTCTAAATTTTCTTCTAGAAGTTCTACAACTCTTTTTGCGGCATCCTCTATCTGTGTGTATCTTTTCTGAGCTCTTTCTGCACGTTCTTCTAAAGCCATTACTGTATCTCGTCGTCCGTCTCTACGTTCGAATAAAGGACGCCTGGAAAATGCGAACAGGACTGCTTGGATTTCGTTGTCCTGGGTCTTTTGGACGTGGCCTTGAAGGAAATTTACTAAGGAAAGGATCGTGGAAACGTATTCCCACAAATCTAAAACCATACCACATACATATATTATAAACTGTTCTTATAGAGTTATTTTTACAATATTCGGAACCGTGAACGAAGCATACAGGGTGTTTGGCGTAAGTCCGGCACCAATAATATTTCGTTTATTTTGAGAGATACAAAAAATGTTAATAAGCAAACTTAAAAAAGACAAAGGGGCTCATAAGAATTTTGTATCACTTCCGGTTTTAGCGAAAATGGGTACAAGTTTGAATCTAAATCGGTATTTTTATATTTTTTTTCTAAATAAAATTCGCTTCACAACCGTTTCAAAATGGCGACCATTTATTGTCAAAATACGCATTAATAAAATTCCATACAAAATTAAACATAGCATGCTATGAAACAATTTTAATACCTTAAATTAAATCACAAAATTATTATGGTGGGTTTATACAGCAAGTAAAGTAGTAAAGTAAAGTAAAAAAGTAATGTAAAAAAAGATAAAATATATTAAATCAATGTATTGGTTTATACAATAAAGTAAAGTAAATTAAAGTAAACGTAAAGTATCAGCGCAACGTAGAAGTTGCTTATCTTTTATCTTTTTACATTAATTTCTTACGTTCGAGTAACATCGTTCCTTACTAAATTATCCGAACGATTCGAACACTGAATTTGACAGCTGACATTTTGGTTTGTACTGTGAAAAGAAAAGTGAATAGTGCGGGGTTATATTATGTAAGTTTGTTTAACATTAATTAATTTTACGTTATAGAAATGAATTATAAAATGGACACCACAATAATGTGTTGTTTAACAATAACAAGTATTACTTTGAGTATATTAATGGTAAAAGCGAAGATCACAAAGATTTAAAACAAGACCTTTGAAAAGAGCATGACTAAACATGAACATTTTGAAACACTTGTGACCATTAGCTTGTCCAGCAGTAGCAATTGCTTCCAATGCGTTTTCTTAAATTATAAAGTAAATCAAATTTTTCTACTTTGAGACGAGCATGTATGCAGTAGTTCGTTCTGATTAATTCCATATTAGTTGTTACTTTTTTGTATAAACGACACTAAATTCATACATTTTTACTTTACTTTATTATTTTACTTCTTACTTTATTTACTACTTTACTGGCTGTATAAACCCACCGTTAGAGCACTTCAACTTTATGTAGATAAATACTTTTTTTCTTGTTTTAAGGTAATAAAAATTTTTAAACGGTTGAAGTAAAACTATGATATTTTGATATCATCGTGAAGCTAATTTTATGTACATTCAGAAAAATTATATAAAAATACAAATTGCCTATGCTAGATTTAAAGTTGTACCTATTTCCTCTAAAACCGGAAGTGATGAAAAATTCCTACTATGGTCATCTTATGAGCTCCTTTGTCTAGTTTAAGTTTGTTTGTTAACATTTTCTCGTATCTTTCAAGATAAATGAAATATTCTTGGTGCCGGACATACGCCAAACACCCTGTATACTTATCTGTTATTTAAATTTATGTAGAAAGGATGATATATGTAGCTGCACTTACAGGTTGATTTATAACGAGTGGATAGTACTATTATTTTTAGATATCAAAATACAAGAAGTCAAAGTTTTATAAATATTAGTTAATTTTAAAATTTTGTTAATCACTTGGTCCGCGAGACCCCGGCCAGCGCGTATGAACCGACGCCTCTTCATAGAAGCGTTCTAGTAGGGAGGAGGAGCCTAGGTGGCCGATCAATTACACAGATTCGGCGCGGAGGCAGGCGACGTAAGAGGACTAATGTGTAAACAAGACGGGAGATAGACGTAATTACCGGCCCATTGTTATGACGTGGGGAGTTTTTTTTAGAAATTATTAGAACAACTATATAAGCGACGAACGTATGTACGAAGATAGTGACAGAGTGTTAGTCCGTCAAAGGACAGTTACATAGATAGTAAGAACTAAGGAGTCAGTGAGTTGAGTAGCACAGCAGTATAGTGCAGAGCGTATGCAGTTTAGTGTGGCATACTTGGGAAGTTACTGGTATACTGGGATAGTTTTGAGGAGTATTCGGCTAGGTATACGGGGACATTAACGGCAAGTAGAAGTGTATACTCGGCAGTAGTGATAAAGAGTTGTGGCATAGGGACAGTCGGTGACACTGAGACTGTGGAAGTTAGAGAGTTAGTCCGTCAGAACGACAATTTGATAGTTAGGCAGTTAGTTACATAAATAGACAGAGAATGAGGCGAAAGGTGTGAATTCTGTCCGGGCAGTTAAATATACAGACGCTGTGGAGGTCGGTAGGTCAGACAATTGAACGTGATATAAATAAATAGTGGCATAATCAGTCGAAATAAATAGTCACTAATATCGTGTAAATAAATAGTCGTGTTAATTGTTTAAATGAATAAATAGTGTTAGTATTATTTAATTAGTTAATTATATTCGTAGTTTTAAATTAGTATTTAATCTTTGTTTAATATTAGTAATCGTTATTATTATTATCTTTTAGATATTTATTTCTCGTTTTAAGAAACATTTATTTTAATTAAGAATACTGGGAAAACTTGGAGAAATACAGTCTGATGAAAACGTTTAAAATAGTTATTTGTATACGAGTTCTCGCAAAACAGTTTCTGGGCGTGTGATACACATGATTTTTTGTGCCGACATCTCCATAACTAAAACTATTATAATTACCCCTTAACCTTAAAATTAATTTTAAGGTTAAGGGGTAATTATAATAGTTTTAGTTAAATTTAACCTTAGACTCCATCTATTATTAATTAATTTTTGACATCTCCATAAATTCTTCGAATATTTCTCAACACTTTATTCTATTTTACATAACCCAAAAAAATTAACATATATTTTTATCGGTTTTGCATTGCAAGTTTAAACATAATTACTTAAATTGAGCTTAAAATGCATAATTATTTCTATACTTTCGCATATTTTCAATGACAGATAGCGGAAACTCAATTGTATCACGTGAAGTTAGTTGTAGTTACAAAACAAACGAAACAAATTAGTCCTAAAGTTGGAACTTATAATTAATCTATACGAGATGACAGCAATAGCAGCATATTATTATTTTTATGACAAAATTTAGTTATTTAAGTTACAACAATTAAAGATTTAGCCCTAACATTTTGCTAATTCTTGTGTTGCAAATAATCTTAAATTGGCATATCACCAGAACAGTAATGCCAACTCCTTTTGCCGGCCTACGTCAGCAACAGCGTATTTCTGGACGATTTTGAGTTCTGTAATACTAGTCAAAATGGATGGAGGTACGAAAAATGTATTATTACATGGCCGACGTTTCTGCACCAAATATGCCTTTTTCAGGGAAATGTAAACCTACTGAGCTGAATATTTTTTTTAAATATGTTGAATTACGAAACAACATTTTTTTTAAAAAAATTCAACTCAGTAAGTCTACATTTCTCTGAAGAAGGCATATAAGCAGTGTTCCCAGTATTATTTTGATCCAGTCGTGGAATATATATTTAATTAATAATAATTATTTGATTTTGACACTTCGCCCAAATAAATAAAAACGTTACAATATTACCAATAATTAGAAATATGCATGGATAATAAGTTTTGATGTCTATGTCATTCAACATTATTTTTCCCTTTTTTATTACCTTCCGTCACCTTTAGGTAAGGAAGGTATTGTCTTTGGTCAAAAAATTCGGTGGTGAGTTTTTGATGAATAAGCACGTTTTAGGGTTCCTAGAATACGATTTTACTATTTTTACGATGATGTCTGTATGTGTGTGTGTGTGTGTGTGGATGTGTGTGTGTAACAAAATTTTCGTCTACGATAACTCTAATACTACAACCCCAAAAATTATAATTCTTTCGTATTCCTCTTCGTTGCATCCATATGAAGAGCTGATTAGATTTTGGTTATAATTGATCAACCGGAAGTACCCTTATTTGCAGATTTTAACAGTTTTTCTTGAAAAAACGATGTTAAATAACATTTTTTCACATTTAATGTTATTATAAATATGAAAGAACATTGTATTCTCTATACGATTTGACTGCATTTTATACTTCATATTAAATGGATATAGAGTTATAAATTTATAAAGAAATTAAATTTCATAAATTAGCCAGATATGCCAGAAACAGCTACTATATTAAGAAAATTCTGATTGAAAGATGTCAGTGTCAAGTGCAATGACATATTCGTAGTATATTTGTGTCAGGATCTTTTTGCCCGAAATTTTCTGTATGAAATTTGTATAAAATACATACTACTGTCGAAAGGTAATGTATATAAGAAATTTATAATCTTTTGCAAGGAACTTTCTGTATGGATTTTATAGAAAATACATACGCATTTACGAAAATTCTACCGGTAGATACCGCATCTACCGACTGTGTTCGAAAACACTACCGGATTCATGAAGAATCTAATCTCAAAAAAAGGTAGTGATGCAAAGCGAAGCGTGCGCGGTAAAAGTGGAAATGTGTTCAAAGTAGGACTGCTCAGTTTGTTAACTACGTCAAATTTCTAACCTGTTTAAAATTTTCAATTTTTCATAGGTTATGGATCTACCCTGTTTACCACTCGCGTTCTTAAAATAACGATTCTGGTAGCTATAACCTGATAAACAGCTATTTACTGGTAACAGTTTACCGGTACAATTTTTGTAAATACCTGTAAATACCTTATATAACTGACGGAAGGTAATGTGCTGGCCACATCAGATTTTTTACAAATGCATTTGGTTTCATGCCTGGCTTGATATTCAAACAATAAGTGTTATGTATTTTACCCATTTGAAAATGTATTCGTGTATTGCGATAGTAGAAGGCAAGAAAGTAGTAAGAATTTGAAATAGAGTAGATGTTAAGGACATTAAAATCTTCAATATTTTAAAACGAACAACTTTTATTAAATCTTTGATAGTCTCTATCACTCATTTAATTACCCACGTTGTGAGTTCTAATTTGTTACTACGGTGGAGGACCCCATTCTTGTCCCATTGTCAAATTGGAAGAAAAGATAACTAGCATACTTACTGTCAGAATTCCAAGTCAATTGAGTTTGTCCTCTTTCTACAAGCTTATCTATATCATATACTTTAGTTTCTATGAGTTTAAATTCCACATCTTTTGTGGTTCTTCTGATTTTGTTGTACCAATCAATAGTAATGTTCAAATTTGTGATATATTTTCTAAATACTTCACTCTTTTCTTCCATTTGTAGTGCACATTCTGGAAGATCTGTGTGGTTTATTAATTTCAGATAGTGCACTTCACGTAGGATTGCTGAAAGCTAGAAGAAATTTTATCAAATAGAAAACGTACTGTTTAACGGAGTGTACCTGTGGATGAAAATTTAAATATAATTCCTGTGACTTTATATTTCTATAATATAGGGGCTGATCTAAATTGTCTTCTATTTGTTTTGGGACAGCGTCGGACCAATTTTTAAATATCTTTTTATCAAATTCATATATTTGATCCATTATACCCTCATATGTTTCTAGTATTTTTAATGATTCCGGACTCTGTACAATACTGAAAAAATAAAAAATAAATTATTATGAAGGTCTTACTTGAAACCCGGAAATAATTCAGACTATACTAAACACAAACCTTTTTATCTATAATACCCAGTTACATCAACAAGACAAACCTCAAGCTTTGTAAGTACCCAAAAAATCAGAAATCGAAATTATGATAGCAAGTTCATTTCGATACGATATTGGCAATAAGGAACGTTTAATATTTAAATAAAGTGGGTGCAACCGGGCCGTTAGAAATGTAAAAATTTTCTAAGCTAATCACAGATCGACTATATGGTAATTTACATAACAAGACCTGAACCTGAAAGTGATTTTTTACTAGGTGAGCAAGCATATTCTAGAGCGAGCCCAGTAAAGACACAGGGTCTGATCATGTACAATATTTTTTATTGCTACGAAATAAGAAATAAATAAATAAACAACTGATCACCATGGAATTAGACATGTAGAGATCGGAAAGTAATAGGCCAATTCTGAGCAAATCTGTAAGATCTGTAAGCAAATCTGTAAGGCCTGTAACATCTTCCGATCAAATTGCAATTCTAATCACATCTGTTAGCTAGAGAGCTGGTGGCAATTTCGGTATATGATTTGATCGTCGTTAGGAATGACAGGTAATAGAGTTTTGAAACTTGTGAACAGGATGAACAAGGTGGCAAGGTCGGGTGTCGCTTTTTCGAAAAAAAAAAAATTCAAAATGGCAAAATATACAACCTCTCCTAAATTATTTGATCGCGTCTGCCTTTTAGTTAATATGTTAAATTGACTGTATAGATACTAAAAAACCATATGCCAGACAAATAGGACGCTCCGTTTTTTTTTTAAAAAAAATTGCTAATTTGTAAGAAATAAAAGCTGACCTCCAAATATGTATGTCACTGCTTTTAGAAAATATTTTGATTATTGAAATATTGATAATAACAACTTTTACTCTCCGATGTACAGAAACAAAGAAATTGAGGAAAAACCAAAGAAAGACCGAAAATTTAGAACTATTTTCCCTATAACTCTGGTAGCACAGGGCTTTCGTTTCTGCAAAATTGGTTTCTCATCACTGGCCTTGGTCATTACAACATATCCAAAAATTATAGTTACTCGACGTTTTGCAAGGAAACCTGGTTCTATTGTACATAATAGGTTTGTTCGTTCCGCTACCCTGCGTCTTATTTGGTTGCAAAAAATGGACCTTGAGGAAGATGGAGAAAAATAATGAAGTGGAGAAGAGAGAAGAATTATGAGAGAAATAAGATAGAGGAAGGTCAATTGCATACTTTAAGGAGATATTGTCTTCAGAAAATTATAATTGAAGGGAAAATGCATGGGAGAGAGGGTAAAAGGTAGTTTGGAATTTTAAAAGATGTCAACGGTGGAGAGAATAGGGTATTTGACAAATTTTGGGAAAGTATTTTAAATGGCACATGTATACCGATTTATACATGCAATTTTATTATTATATATTTTTTTAATCGTTAATACATTTAAAATAGGGTTTTAAAATTTGTGTTTCAAATTTCCCGCTAAAACGCTCTTGTCTCTCATGACGACACGATCTAGTAGTTTAGTAAATAGTTTGTAAAAATAAGAAGTTCTTTAGTGTTTATCTGTATTTTCCTTCAAAAAATGAATTCTAAAACTTATACGTGGTGCGCAGAGAAAAGAAAATGCTGATAAACACTGAAGAACTTATTTTTACAAATTATTTGCTAAACTACTAGATCGTGACGTCATGTTATTTTAAATGTTTTAACGATTAAAAAAATATGTAATAATAATTTTGCATCTATAATTAGGTGTATATGTGCAATTTAAAACACTTTCCCAAAAAATTGTCAAATACTCTAAGGACTGGTGTGGAGGAAACATTTCCGCCGAAACGTTGATTGTGTTACTAATAAACGCATAATCGTTTTCTAAAATTGACATATATTTCATTCTGTTTTTCGGTAATACTAATAGTCTATTAATTAATATTAGTAGTCATTTGGGCCTTAAAAATAATAATGCAACAATAATTTGTGAATACCTACATTATTTTTACTATTTAGTGTTAAATTTACTGTCTACTATTTAAAATAAGCTACGTGAGAGTGAGATTACTTTCCAAAGACTCTATATTAGACTAAGACTGTGTTAAGGTATTAATAATATATTCTTCCTTACGGATGTGGTAAAGCCTTGAACGAATTTATGGGCATAGAGATCCTTTCTCTTAATTGATTCGTCCACATTAATGAACCTGCTATAGGCGGAAGATATTTGTCAACTCTTAGCTGTCCAAACTTTTTGTAGCTGGTCATTTGTTCGTTGAAAATAATCTATAAATATTAGGTACTCATTATCAAGAGTTAATCATTATGTAAATAAGTTTTTTTTGTACCTGACTAGTAGCCATTTCTTCCTCAAGCATTGTTAGAATTTTAACATATTTACTTGTGAATTCGTCTTTTATTAATGGGCGGTCTAATACTGTACCAACTATGCTAATTAGCTAAAAATAATAAAAATGAAACATTAATCTAAATAAAATTAATATATAGCGTGTCCCATTTAGAGCTGGCACCATTGGGATTTCGAGAACCATAGGAGATACAATGTCAGTTAAATGGTACTTTTTGTGCACTTATAGGGGACCATCTCAGATGTGCTTTTGTATTTCCAAAAATTCTTATAGGGCACTTGATAATGACGAAAAACTGAATTTGGTCGATTTTTACTTCCTTGTACAAAGTAAAGGAAGTATTGTAATCGCGAAAAATTTCGGTTTTCAGATTTCAACGAAAATATCCATTTTGACCATCCCTGAATCCATTCTGACTAATTTCGTCATGACGTCTGTACGTACGTACGTACGTGCGTACGTATCTTGCATAACTCAAAAACGATAAACCGTAGAAAGTTGAAAGTTTGTATTTAGGACTGCTATAACATCTAGTTGTGCACCTCCCTTTTTGGTCATTACATAATTTCCAGAAATGGTACTTTATTTGAAGCCTATAATAGATTTTAAAGAAAAACTTTTTTAACATATAATCCAAAACTTTTCAAATTTGGTATATAAGACTTTAATGTCAATTGGAAAAACATAGTAGATTTTGGTTCAAACAGGCTAACAGGAAGTGAAGTTGCTAAAAGTTTTTCTTGAATAAAATGGTTTTATTTTGATTTTAGAAATAAATGTTTCAAACAAGAGTTTTAGAGAATAAAATTCTGCGTCTAGCACATCAAGTATTATTAAATTAGCCCTTTGTATAAGCGAGATATGTATATTTAAAACTTATATACTTTTTGGTTTTTGTAATGAAGCTTGCTATGGATTAGGACAAAAAATAAAAAAATTGATGTTAATGTTAAATTACGTCAAATACGTGCAAATTTATAATTGGGTCTATACTTCATATTGGTCTTGCGTACAAGGAAGTCGTGTGGTGTCCACATGAGATTTTTTAATTTTGAAAATACTTCTAAACTATCAGTAATCGAGAAAAATGTTTCAAATAAAAATCTTTGATATTTTTGTCTATCCAGGGGAGTGCGAAAATAATTTTTTTATCGGTAAATTTCCGAGATATAACACAAACTTACATTTTTTTAAATGGAATCCATGTTTGATTTTTACTTTACTAAAATACTTATTTTTTTCTCCTTTGGTGTAACAGTTATTGTGTTTTAAATAATTTTTTAGATTATACGTGGTAACCCTACTTATGTTACCTTAAAAATATTGAATTAAAATAAATTTATGAAGCAAGGAATGTATGGAATAAATTACTTAAATAAAATACTATTTTGAAAAACTAATGAAAATCTTGACCAAAATAATAGGAAATTTCATGAAAAATATAGAAAATTCTAACATTTGGTGGGTAAAACAAATTTAAAAAAATAACCTGTATACCAATCGAAAGAGAAGAATAAGTATTTTTTCAAAGTAAAAATCAAATATGAGTTATATTTTAAAAAAATATACCTTTGTGTTATATCTCGGAAATTTACCCATGAAAAATATTTTCGTACGCCACTGGATAGACAATGAAAATATCTAACTTTTTTATTTGAATCATTTTTTTTTTCGATTACTTATAGTTTAGAAATAATTTCGAAATGAAAAAAATCGACTAATTTCAGTTTTTTGTCATTACCTAGTGCCCTATAAGAATTTTTGGAAAAAACAAAAGCACATCTGAAATGGCTGCCTATTGGTGCACAAAAAGTTCCATTTAACCGACATTGTATCTCTTATAGTTCTTGAGATCCCAATGGTGGCAGCTCTAAATGGGACACACTAGGGTACCTTTATAACCAGGGTATAGCTATGACGTGGCTCACGTTTCGTCCGCCATTACCGGCCCTTCTGTTATATGTATTGTTCTTACGCAAATTATTATGTATTTTCCCGGCTATTTGTTTTATTTTTATGAAAAACGCATTTACATATCATTTTAATATGTATTTAAAGTGTAAGTAATATTTTTATTTTTTTTGCTTGTGTAGTTTGTTAAGATACCCACCACGATTATTGACATATTGAAAACAGCTATAAATTGCCAATATTAAGCACAATCATTTAAATTTTTAATAGGTAAGTTTAGAATATACAATTATGCTGTAAATAAGTACTACAGATATTAAATTAGATGTGATAATAACAACACATATCATATATTCTACATAACCTCTAAATGTATGTCTTAATAATAATTGTGTATCTCTTAAATTAATTTTTATTACCTTTATAAATTCACAGTGTGATAATTTAATACTCTTTTATAATATAATATCACATTTATTACAAATAAATAGGGAAATGAATTACCGACAATGGCGGTGATCTTGGCCCATGGGCATACC
This sequence comes from Harpalus rubripes, assembly GCA_963082715.1. Taxonomy (NCBI): domain Eukaryota; kingdom Metazoa; phylum Arthropoda; class Insecta; order Coleoptera; family Carabidae; genus Harpalus; species Harpalus rubripes. The sequence goes on along the minus strand of OY720449.1, from coordinate 79,493,288 downwards.
CTGGTTATAAAGGTACCCTAGGACACACTGTATAACTTAAAAATGAAATAATTACTGTTTTTGAGAAAATAGATATAAAGACATAATAGTTATTTATGCTATAAGGGATGTAGGTACCATACCCTATATTTTATCTACTTTCCTACCTTGAATATACTATCCAGATTGCTGCAATCTTCAAACGCTTGACAGAGTACTGCTGCTAGTTTCAAATCCATTTCGTGTATCTTTCTTTGAAATTCTTCGTAATCTTTAATGAAGCATGTATCGTCTGGATCAAGAACATCATACGTTTTACCTCCGAAAGTAGAAAAACATGTCTGAAATTCTGCTGAAACGTCTCTAATCCTCATGCTAAGAAGTCTTCCCTTCAGGCCTCCAATTTCTATCTTTTCCAACTTTGTGAACTCTATTACTGTGTGGAAGAACCACTAGAAAGAAGATAATAATGTAAAATTCACCACATCGTTGCTTTAAGTCAATTTCAAGATGTCGTTTCGTTTCGTATATAAAGTTAAATTTAATAAAGATATTGTGTGGTCTACTAGAAACGTGATCTATTAAGATATGCTCGGTTAAGTGTGTATAATGGAGTGCTTGTAATTGCTTTGATGTATGCACGGATGAAAATGCGTGACAGCAAAGTGATTACCATGGAAATTTGATATTTTGCATGGTGTTCGTAGGAGTGTTAAAAGGCATCGTGTGAAGAATTCTTTAGTGAGCTTGTTTGACCATCTGGAAACAAAAAACGTATGCACTCATGTTAGTGAGGCACGCGATTCGAGACGAGACAAGAGATATAAAATATCGATCTCGTTTCGTTTTCGTCTCTGTAATATCGATCTCGCACATTTTTTTGGGTCTCGTCTCGTTCTTGCACGAGAGTCTCGCTATAAAAATAAGCGCTTGCGCACTACGAATTCACGTAACAGTTTAACTACTAGAGACAAGTTCGCATCAAGCGCACCGTCTTCCGCGTATTTGCAGTCGTACGGAACACTAAATTGTAGTCACAAAATTATTTCATTACGAACATGATGTTTATTCATTTACGGTCACCAGAAAATGTGATAAGTTAGTAAATAATTTAATTTACGTTTAAAATATCCAATTTATCACCAAATTGTGATCTTTAAATTATTTCAATACGAACATATTTTAATACATTCTGTCTGTAAAACGAATTAAATGTTAGAATTTTGTATCTAAAAGTACCTACACTTTATCATTAAATATATGCCTCTATTTATTAAGTAAGATTTAGTCATAAAAAACCGCTACACTGGTAACCCGCCTGCAACGAATCACTCCGCTTCTCTCCCTGTTGGCTTCCATCGACGCTTAATATAACATCCTATTACTTTTCAGTGTTGGTAAGAATTTTATTAACCGTGGTTTTAACCTTGGGTGAATTATGGGCTGAAATAACTACTAGTTCTATTGGATGCAAAACCGATTTTGTCTTTGTTTTGCATTTCCTTGCTCTGGGACCGATACCAATCGATTCTAGATAGACTCAAAAAATATAGTGAATTCATATAATTTTTACATTTACGTGCTATATGTGCGAATTAGCGTTGACTCCACTCCTTGTACGGTGCATTTTTCATTGAATTTATGAAGCAAATACTTTGTATTGCGAGATTTCTCGCTTCTTGCAGTTGTTATATCGATATCGCATCGAATTTTAAACTGCAATCTCGCTCTCGTTCTCATCTCGTATTAGAATTTAGTGTTTCGTCTCTTTATTATAGCTATACGACTGTAAATACACGGAAGACGGAACGATTTGGTGCGAACTTGTCTTTTGTAGTTCAACTAATACGTAAATACCGAGTGCTTATTTTTACAGCGAGATTCTCGCGCGAGAACGAGACAAACCTAAAAAATGTGCGAGAACGAGAGCGAGATCGAGATTGCAGATCCGAACACGAGACGAGATCGATATTTTATATTTTTCGTCTCGTCTCGTCTCGCGTGCATCACTATTCATTGTTATTATGCGGTCGAACATTCTAGAGCTCTCTGGAAGTTAATGGCGGCTGTACATAGAGAGACATATAGAGACATTCACATAGAGTGTTAGAGAAGCACAGCAGTATCATGGTGAGCGTATGCAGTATAGTGTCGAGTGGAGGACTCGGGAAGTTACTGGTTAACTGGGATAGCTGTGGATGTAAATACTAGGTAGTGTTGACGAGTATTGGGAAGCTATAGTGTATAAGGATAGTAACGACGAGTCGGGAAGTTACTGGTATACCGGGATAACTATGAAAGTGAATACTCTGTAGTATTGAAGAGTATTGGGAAGCTAGATATACGGGAACAGTAACGGCAAGTGGAAGTGGATACTCGGCAGTGGTGTTGAAGAATTGTGGCATACGGACAGTCGGTGATACTGAGGCTGTGGAAGTGAGAGAGTTACATAAATAGACAGACAGTGAGGTGAAATGTGTGACTTCTGTCCGAGCAGTTGAATATACAGACGCTGTTGAGTCAGTTGAGTATATAACGCTGTGGAGGTCGGTAGGCGGACAGTTGAACGTGTTATAAAAAAGTGATATAAATAGTGGAAATAAATAATAAGTAATATCGTGGAAATAAATAGTAGTGTTAATTACTTTAATAAATAATATATCTAGTTAATTATAGTTTTAGTCTTATTTAGTTTTTAAACTATTTACAAATGAGGCAACTATTATAGGAGAGAGGCATTTATGGTTTGACATGATAATAATAATTATTATTATTTCACTTAAATATGAAGCGACATAATTAAATTGTATATACGTACTTGTATTGTGTATAATCTTTCTAAAAATGTGTTGTATCTATCGAAAACAGTATTGATGTGAAATGTCCACCGTTTAGGTTTTTTACTTGCAAATATTTTCTTGAGATCTTCTTTATATTTTTTGAAGATACGTAAATATTTCTTTAAAATACTTATAGATAGATTTATTCTCAACATTGCTTCGTCGATATCTGTGTGAAATATAGAAGATGGATCCAGGTACCTTTTTGCCTGAAAACGTAAGCAATACTTAGAAATCATTAATGTAGACTGGTTTACTTGTTGTCAAGTCGAAGAAAAAAAAGGCTGTAAGAACCTGTAGCATGGCTTACTCTAATTTATCTTTACATTATTAATACGATTTCGCGTCGTTCCGTCATTTTCCTTGCAATGAAAAACCAACCTGTATGAATAAATTATTTTTTATTTACATTTTTTGTTGTATAAAATCGTTTTAAAGTATGATATTTTTAAAAAGTTACAAAAAACCAGCCATGTTGGGACGTCAGTGTTTCACACTACAAGTTCAGACTCATTTAATACAGCCTTATTATATCGACACAGAATTTCTAAAAGAAAAAATTAAATAGACTATAAATTGAGAATTACATATCTAAATATTTGATAGAAATGCTATAATATATTAATATAACATCATTCTATTCATTTTTATAAATATAATTTTCATTTGATCTGAAGTTATCCACGTATCAGTCAGCTGCTGGTCATTAGTCATTCGTTTTTACTTTTTCGTCTGATTAACATTTGTCTACGTTGTTCGTTGTGTATTCTTAGAATTTCATTATTGTTGCTTTGTTGCGTATCAAATCTGTATTTTTCAATACAAACATTAACTGTTTTTCGAGTTGTTTTTGTTTGTATCACGCGGTACTATTATAGTATATTAAAGAACGTGTTTTATAAGACATGTTTTTTTCGCACGCGTCAAAATTTAGAAAACGAGCGTTAGCGAGTTTTCTAATTGACAAGTGCGAAAGAAAGTCTTATAAAATGAGTTCTTTATACTATTTTTTATATTTTGCGCCTTCTACAAACTAAAAGAAATTTTGAGGTTATATTCAAATTTCTTATCTTCCAGGTTTGACGTTTGACAATTTAACCCTTTCAGCCTCAGTGTACAAGAAATTTTTATTTTTTCTTATATTTGAACTAAAACTTGCTTTAAAATTAATTAAAAATAATTTTCTATCGTTCAAAGGTTCAATCTTCAAATTTTTAGTACTACTAGGTCCATCTATGTGGGCTAATTCGAACATTATATTAACATTTACTTACTCAATTTGTGATTATATTTGTAACCATTTGTACATTTACTTGTAAATAATCTTCCCCAATTAAAAAAAAAAATTCGGAATTATATTATTAAAATGAATTGTCAATTAACTAAAAATAAATTAGGTAAAAATGGATTAAAGAAACGTCATCTAGTACGAACCGTCTAAAACAAAAAATTGCGTTTCGAAATGATCTAGTACGAACCGTCTAAAACAAAAAATTGCGTTTCGAAATGAAGGTCATTACCGAGGGGTCCGTCACTCAAGAAATCCTTGTACACTTACATAAAAATCCGATTGAAAATCCTGAAAATCTTTATCTTAATACTGCAATCTTTGCAATCAACATTACAATCCCAAAAATCATGACAATCTTTATAAAAAAAATTAAAATCTTTGAAATCTTACTTGCAATCTCATATTCTTAGACAAGTCTATGCAAGTTCTTGGTAACTATCTCAAGAAATCTTTGTACACTTACACATAAATCCGATTGAAAATCCTGAAAATCTTTCTTTAATACTGCAATCTTTGTAATCAACAATCCCCAAAACAATCAGAAATCTTTCCAATCAACATCATAATACCAAAAATCATTACTATCTTTGTAAAATCCCAGAAATCTTGGAAATCTCGTTTGCAATCTTATATTCTTAGATAAATCTATGCAATTTCATAGTTCCTAATTCAAGAAATCTTTGTACACTTACATAAAATCTGATTGAAAATCTTTGACAATCAAATAAAATCCCTATAAATCATCTTGAATCTAGCAAATCTTCAAAGATTTACAATCTTTGTACGCGTAAACGTCGAGTGACGAACCCCTCGGTCATTACGATACGATATTGCGTATCGTAATGACTTCATTATGAACGCAAAATATAAAAAAAATATTTTCTCACTATTTTCGCTAGTATTTTGGCACGATGGCACAAAACAGGGTTTCACCAACATATTTACTTTCGTAAATTTCAGGTTATCTTTAAAAGTCACTTTGACGGTTAATGTGACAATCAAAATGGCCGCGTTGATGAAACGCTGACGTTACTGGGCAAGGGACGAGACGGAGAAAATCAGTCGCGTTTTGAACAATGTCATTTTTAATTGCAATTTTTTCAGTATCAAAGATCGATTTGAGGAAAAATAAAAAATACGGGTCCATTATTTTTCATTATTCTATCGATAATAGTTAAAAATCAAAAATCGTGCATGAACTCATTATACAAAAGAGTAAAAAATGAAAAAATAAGGAAAAACCAGTAAATAGTTATTGGGGTGTATTCTGTAAAAAATATGTTAATTTTAACATGCCTTTAAAAAATTATATTTTAACATGACTGTTAACAATAAATTCATTTTTTGGTATTCTCTACGCGAAAATTTGACACTGCTGTTAAAATCATAAATTTTAACATGCCTGTTAAACACCAGAATGAAGTGATCAACAAGACAGAAAAAAGGCACGTCTTTGCTAAAGTAATGCAGTTAGTAACCATAACACAAATAAATAAACATCATAAAAATTTTAGAAAACTAATCTGCCATTTTGAAATTTTAGAAAAACGAATGGAAATAATGCTTCGCAAAATAAATAAAAATCTGCTGCATAATCATGTCTCATTTTTAGGTTCCATATAAAAATTAATTACATTGAAATTGTAAATTATTAAGTTATGATTAGATATGTAAAATTTCTTCTTCTTGATCCTTAGAATTGACAATCCAAAATGTTAAGTTACGTTGGTTTGACGTTTGACGAACAAGACAGGAATAAGCAATTTTAACTGCATTTAATACCTACATTATAATAAAGAACTATGTTTTACAATACATCTAAATTGTGCTCTTGGTATACCATTCAAAGTTCACTCTTTGTCGAATTATGTTAAATAAATATTCCTACTAGACATACGATGGAACGGGTGACCGTAATTAAATAAAATACTTCGTAAAACAGTTGTATATTTTATTAAATAACACCTAGATATTTTTTATATTCATCCATGGTATTTTTCTTTCGTTTTCTATTTCATTTTCATTAATTAGAAGTGCAACATATACATATGCTGTTATAATTTTATTGTATAAACAGATGTTAAAATTTTAAAGGCATCGATTTGAATGACGTTAAAATATACAGTTTTAACACCTAATTTTAACACGGGTGTTAAAATTTTAACAGAATTGATAGTTACAGAATAGAAAATATATTTTAACAGCAAGTTTATTTTTAACACATTTGTCTTCTACAGAGTAGGGAATTAAAAATTCCGAATCAGCAAATATTCTACCGTATTACTCCTAAAATCAAGATTTTATAAAAACCTAATTATTAAGCATTTCCCATTTCCTGAATATAAATTATTTTCATTTTGGGTCAATGTCCTTTAATCCCTTTTTAATTATGAAACTATTAACTTCTCCTCCATTACCTTTCCAAATTTACGGGTTAAAAATTTATGAGACAATTTTAATTCATTATGGTATAGTTCTTACTTGGTGAATGAGAAGATTGGCGATCTGCTTCAGAAGAACGATGAACTTGACCTGGCAATAGTGCTGAGAGTTGCACCAGATAAGACCCAGCACGTGCATTAATGGGAGGAGAAGGGGTTTGCTATCTGAGAAATCAATTTCTTCTAAATGGTGGAGGTGCTTTTCAAGAGGTTTCAAATAGAGACAGATGTCTTGAGCTTCAGACAGAGCTAAGAAAAAAAAAATATTGCCAGTAAATGGATAAAATAAATAGAATAAGTAAAATAGTATATTATATGACGTTTGAAACACGAGCGAGCGAAGCAAACAAGGGTTGTTATCATCCGAGGAAATAATAGCCATTATAGCGAGTTATATGGTATGACAAGCGAATGAAAGTTGACGTTTAAATTATTTTATAGATGTGGGTTCTTTTGAAACCCTAGAGAAGAATAGAATTGTACGAAATATTCAGGTATGAAATTTTTGCAAGAACCCATTTAAATACTGGACTAGGAAAGCACAGAAATACATTACTATGTCTGGCTGAAAATAGATGGCCGACTAGAGTAACTGAATATCAAAACAGGGGTGCTTTTAAAATATTTTAAACATTTTTCGTTTATGTTGATTATAACAAAATATATTGATCTTTAAACTATTTAGTTTGGCAATTCTATGAAATAGGATTATTTTTAATTTTCTCTAACAGTAAATCCGACTCGAGGGTTGCTTACACCTGAGACGAACGTACTAGAATTTGCGGTATTAAATTTTTTAAATATATTCCTGAATCCTATAACTAAGGTCATTTTAAATGCCTCCTGGTATTGAGTACAATTCTGATCTTCTGTAATGGAATACATAAGGGTCATTTTCCTTTCAAATAAAATAGAGGGAAATATTTTCAAGAGAAACCACATGTAATAAATAATCTAAACGTCAACTTTCATTCGCTAGTCATACCATACTAGTGATACACGCGAGGCGAGACGAGACTAGAAATATAAAATATCGATCTCGTCTCGTTTTCGAAGCTGTAATCTCGCTCTCGTTCTCGCACATTTTTTTTGCGTCTCGTCTCGTTCTCGCACAAGAGTCTCGCTATAAAAATAAACGCTTGCGCAGTACGTATTTACGTAACAATTTAACTACAAGAGATAAGTTCGCACCGTGTATTTGCAGTTGTATAAGTATAACTATAATAAAGAGACGAAACACTAAATTCTGGTCACTAAATTATTTCAATACAAAGATAATTTTTATTCATTTATCTACGGTCATCAGAAAATGTGATAAGTTAGTAAATAACTTAATTTACCTCTAAAATATCCAATTTATCACCAAATTGGGATCTCTAAACTATTTCAATACGAACATCTGCTAATACATTCTGTCATCAATAAAACGAATTAAATATTAAAAAGCTTTTTTGTATCTAAACGTACCTACATTTTATCATTAAATATATGCCACTATTTAAGTAAGATTTAATCATAAAAAACCGCTACAATGGTAACTCGCTGGCAATCAGTCACTCCGATTCTGTCCGTGTTGACTCCTATCGACGCTTAATATACCATCCTTTACTTTTCAGAGGCGGCAACATTTTTATTAACCGTTATTTTAACTGGGGTGAATTATGGGCTGAAATATTGGAGAAAACTAGTTCTATTGGATGCAAAACCGATTTTGTCTTTATTCTGTATTTCCTCGCTCTGGGACCGATACCAATCGAAATCGAATATAGATAGACTCAAAAAAATGTAGTGAATTCATATAATTTTTCACATTCACGTGTTCTATGCACGAATGAGTGTTGACTCCACTCCTTGTATGGCGAATTTTTCATTGAATTTATGAATCACAGTTATAAAGTTACAAGTACTTTTTATTGCGAGACTCTCGCGAGAATGTCCCGAGATTTCTCGCTTCTCGCAGTTGTTATATCGATCTCGCCTCGAATTTTAAACTGCAATTTCGCTCTCGTTCTCGTCTCGTATAATGCAGCGAGACGAAACGAGATGCGTAAGTACTCTCGCCTCGTCGTGTATCACTATACCATACACTTGTTACGATTTTTAGTATTTATAAAATACTTATAAAAAAGTCTAACATTACATATTTATATGTGTGAGTACATAACATGGCGCTGCGGTACGCGAGATTCCAAAAGAAAAGTTAAATATTGAAAATATTTTTTGCTCATTTATTCAACCATAGTTTTGAAGAATCACAGTAGTAATCTTTTTCGAATGTGAAAAAATGAATGATATATTAATTTGTTGCCATGAAAGGCCCCTGAAGCTGACACATTTATTCCGGCACAATCACACGAAATCAGTCAGAAAATTTAGTACTCATTAATTACTATTTAATGAGCCTGTTTCACATTTTTCAAAAAGTATTTTAAAGTTTATGCAATATTTTTCTTAGTAATAATTGTTATTTTAATAATATGTTGTTATTTTCGTAAATAATTAAATAAAAAGATTGACGCCAAAAATAGTAAAAAAAATCAACCCCCCGCTCTTGTGACGTCGTAACACATACATTACGTCATGCACAGCCAATAGAAAAACAGTTTTTAAATAAATAAAAGTAGGCGATGTATGTACTTTGACCTCACATTCTGTTTCAGGTCAGGTGACTTTTTCAAAATATTATCCAAGTTTCAAAAATTAATTGTAAAGTATCTGGTAAATATTTCGTGATATTTTCAAATTTGATGCTATTTAAAGAATGATATCTCTTTAAATTTAATATTTAGAAGGCATATAAAAATTCTTGCCACAGCCCTATTATGCAGAAAACAAATTTATTACGGTTGTTATAAAATAGTTCTTGCCGTCCCTGAAAAGTTAGGGATATTATATTAAGCATCGATGGGAACCAACACGGAGCGAAGCGGAGTGATTAGCTTCCGGCGGATCGCCAATGGGTAATTAATTAGTAATTAATAAGTACTAAATTTTCTGATTGATTTCGTGTGATTATGCCGGAATGGTTGTACCTTGCTATATGGTATCAACACTATTGGGACTCGTAGAATAGCATGTGAGACTAGTGGAATTTTAGCGTACTAAATAAATGGCGGCAAGTCCTACTACGCGCCATGACTGGTACGCTTACAGCGCCGCCAAGAATACTACGGTAACCAGTGTCGGCCCGAGACTTTTGAGCGCCCCAGGCGAAAATTGTAAATTGCGCCCCTCATTTATTACAATTTTGTTTCGATTATATAGGTACAAAAATATCTTGCGAACAATCACGGAATCTTAATCTGAATGAATTTTTTTTGAAAATTTTTGGATATAAAATACAAAGATTTTTTTCTTTTGGGTTCTACAGAGTCGCTTTATTTTTGTTTAATACCATATACAGGATTAGTCACGGGAGAAATACTTTCAAAGTCCGTTTGTGTGCAACCCGAAATACAATTTACAACAGCGTCTAGCTTCCTCTCTTAAAATCATATGGAGCGTATTACAATAATTAAATGAATAACAAAAAAATATATGGAAGCTTTGACCGCCACACTGTGTGTCTATATTGTTTTATAAATGTAACAAATTGAATTGTAACTACTAATAATTGAATCATCTTGACAACATTAAATGACATCATATATTAAGATAAATGTATTTCTGATAAAGGCGCCACAAACACATTAACTATAAGACATTTTAATATGTAATAAATACAATAAAAAAATTATATATTACCAATAACAACGCTTCTGAATAAATCCTTAAAGCAAGCAAAATATGCGCTGTCTGACTTTTCCAAAATTACTGCCATGCTTCGAACTCTCTGTTCTCTTAATTGCTCGTATATAAATTGAAGATTTCTTAAACGCCAGTTCCAAAATTGTATCTCTGAAAAGAATGGATAATATAAATAGAAACTATGTCTGAAATAGTAATTTACGCAACAAGTGCATAAAGTAATAAGTAAGAGTACCTACAGCACGAGTTGCGTACATTATTTTTCAAA
>OY720449.1:79425222-79477722 GCA_963082715.1 Harpalus rubripes | reverse complement strand
AAATTACTGACCGGTAAGTGATGTGGTACTGCTCGGTAAGTGATGTGCCAGACCGGTAAGTGATGTGATTACCTACGATCTAGAGGAGGTGAAATCACAAATAAAAAATAAATGTACAATTTCTAAAGTTTTAAATTAATCTTTTTTATTAAAAATAAAACTAAAATTACAATTCGAACAATTATTGAACGTTATTGTAGTGTTTTTTGCAATTCCTTCATGTATGTGATTATGTCGCTGTATGATGGTGTTTGATCGAGTTCTCATGTTATTTATTAATTCTTAGTTGAAAATATCATCATAATATTTAATATATCCATTTTGTTAATAAATCTGCACTATGTGGAAATGTAATGAACTTACAAATAAACGGTTATTCGTTACCCAAGTACCGAATAATTTATTTCGCGAATAACGATGTTATTCTTTCGAATAAATTTATTTGCAAGTGAAAAGACGACAAAAATATTTATCCGAAGGATAAATTTATTTAAACCTTTATTCGCAAGTGAAAATACCGGCCCTAAATCTCAAACGAAATAAACAAGTAATGTTTACATTTGTTCATGTAACAAAACAACGATCAAAGGTTACAATGACAACAAATTTTTTTAAATGTCAAAATAATTATAAATTTTAATTTGATTATTATTGGACTGATCGTGCAAAAAATATAATAAGCATTGCGGCCAGTAAGTGCTTTCTACCGGTATCAAATGTATTGGAAATTTCGACTTCGTCTCGATCCCCAAACTAATCCTCAACCGGCAGGGTGCACTCACTGCCCCTAATACTTAAATAACTATATTAGTCTAATGCCTGGTTGCAGAAAGGTTTATATACGCGTTGTTTAATTAACGGATCATCAAAATGAACAAATGCAACGTGATTGTTAAGCAGCAATGATTTAAATATCACAAGAACAAGAAAACTGATTCAAATTTATTCATTTTGATGGTCTGTTATTAAACAAAGCCTTGATGTATATTTCTGCAACTGGGTATTATACCAGTTGCACCAACAACGCTCAAATTTTTAGCGACCCGACCGACAAATTTCAAAATATCGATTTGCAAAATAATAAAAATTAGATTACAATTACAACATAGATAACATAATATTAGAGAATAAGAAAACCGTTAAATATTCGGGTGTAACGTTTGACTCTAAATTACTGTTAAATTCACACGTAGAACTGACTTTTAAACAAGCAAATAGAACTTTAGGTTTCATACTGAGAACCAGTAAACACTTTAAAGAACCATGCGCTTTAATTACATTATTCACCACATTGGTTCGACCTTAACTGGAGTACGCATCAATAATTTGGAATCCAGTTTACAATAAAAACATAAAGTTAATTGAAAGCATTAAAAAAATTCATTAATATTATGTGTTATAAATTTAATTTTGAAATTTATGAATTCTCGGTGAGATTAAAATACTTTAACATTCCATCGCTGGAAAATAGAAGGACTATAAATGATATGATATTTCTTTACAAAATCTTGAATAATATGGTATATGGCAATAACATAATTCATTTATTCAATATACAAGTTTGTAACAAAATAACAAGATCTAATACTCTATTTTACCCACCTTCAAGTAGAACAAATAATAATAAAAATTCTCCATTAAACAGAATCATGTCTACTTATAATTCCAAATTTGATACGTTAGATATTTTTCATCTCCCGCTATCACTGTTCAAAAACGCTGCCAGATCAATTATTAATATATAACTTCACATAGTTTATAATTATTTTAATTATATCTCTGTACAATGTTAATACTTTGTATCTCATAATGTACTCACTATGTATTCGTGAAGAAGAAGTGAAAACCTTTAATTGATCTTCATTATCTGTTGGTTTTCCAAATAAATAAATAAATTCATTTGATATTTCATTACAATGCAACATTGCCAATTTAAAGTCGCTTAAAATTTAAGTTACTTTGATGCATCCGGCCATTAGACAGACTCCAATATTCAATTATTCATCTTTAACTTATTTCTACCTTTCAATCAGCTCTTTTTCTGCTTGTTCGACTTTCTCAACTCCAACAGGCATTGGAAGTACTGTTTGTCCATTGACCTGACCTTTGACCTGGTATACGGTGCTCTTTAAACTATGGACATGTTTTTGAACATCTTGAGCAATGACAGCGGGCCAACGGTCGTGATTTAGGGGATTTGAAAGAAGAGGTACGAATACCTATAAATTAAAAGGTGATTTTTTTTTAATTTGTAGCTACATACGAGGATTGTCTTTTAAGTTTTTGCAATCGAACAATATATGGCGTTCATGAGATGTGGCATCACTGTATTTGTGAACATTGACGTTTGCCAGTGGCAACTTAGAAATTGACCGAGTAGGTTGTTGTTAGTGAACGTTTAAAAGAAGCAAATTTGTGCAAAAATGGAAATCACTCGTGAAGGTTTACGTTGGATGATTTTTTATGATTTTAAAAAAGGCCTTACTCAACAACAATGCATATAATCGCTTCGTGCAACTTTTGGTAATGAAGCACCATCAGAGAAGACTGTTAACAATTGGTTTTGCAGAATTTCGTCGTGGTCGTGCGGCCGTCAATGATGAATGTCAAGAAGGTCGGCCAAAATCGGTTGCCATTCCGAGAAACATCGATGCTGTGCGCAACATGATTAAAGAAGATGGGCATGTGACTTACAGACAGATAGACGCGTCTCTTAGCATCTCAGACTGCAATACATTCGATTTTGCATGAACATTTAGGTGTGAAAAAGAATTGTTCCAGATGGATTCCGCATAATTTGACTGAAGTGCAAAAAAAGGCTCATGTTGATTGGTGTTAGGAAATGTTGAAAAAAATCGACCGAGGACGTTCAAAATCCGTATAATAATAATAATAATTTTATTCACCAGAAAGAATTATACAAAAATAATATAATGGTTTGTCAATGTTAGGTATCACAAAAAAGCATATATATATATCAAAAAATACTAAAAGGATTGATTCACAAATAGCAAAATACATAAAACAAATCAAAAAAGTATACAACAAATTAGTAAAACATAGTATTGTCAAAAAGGTAAATTAAAATTACAAACGAAATTACAAGACGAAATAATTTTCAATAATAAATTAAAAATTAATTAAAAAGTAGTACAATTGAAATACTCGTCAAGGGAATAAAAACATTTATTAGTAAGGGTGACCATAATTTTCTTTTTAAAAGCTAGTGTGTTGTCGATCTGTTTAATACTATCTGGTAAGTGGTTGTATATTTTTATAGGCATAAAAGAGACATTATTATGGTAAAGACTTAATCTATGTTTGGGTAGGTATATGTTTTTTTTTTGTCTCGTATTGTAACAGTTGACCAGTTGATAGGTGAATACAAATAATGATAAATTTTTCTTAACAAAAACTACTCAACAAAATATAAAAATACAGGGTAATGGTAAAATGTACAAGTTTTGAAATAGTTCTCTGCAAGACACAGTGACATTCTTACCTGTTATGGCTCTAACAATCATCTTTTGTGCTCTAAAAATTTTTATAGTATGGGACGAATTACCCCAACATATAATGCAATATGAGAGAATTGAATAAACTTGAGCATAATAATATTTCATTAATACATCCAAACTAACATGATTGTGTTTAAGTCGTCTGAGAACGAAACAAGCTGTATGGAGTTTAGTGACCAAATAGTTGCAGTGTGTGGTCCAACTGAGATTGTACTCAAGATGCAACCCAAGTATTTTTGTGCAATGAGTCGGTTCAATTTGACAGTTGTCAATATGACAGTATATATCAGAGGTGTTACCCCGTAGCATAAAATGAATCATTTGAGTTTTTGAACCATTTAAAACTACTCCATTAGATGTGCACCACTCACTCATTTTATTAATATTAGTTTGTAGTTATATATTTAACTCGTGTAATGAAGATGCATTAACAGTAATGGACGTGTCATCCGCAAACAAACACACTTCAGCATCTTTGAATATGGATGGAAGGTCGTTAATAAATAAAAGAAAGAGAAAAGGTCCAAGGATACTTCCCTGGGGAACTCCAGAAGATATGCATCGTTGATTTGAATAGACTCTTTCACCGTTTATTTGTAAATTAACTAATTGACACCTGTCTCTTAAATAAGATTCTATTAAATTTAGTGTACATCCACGTATTCCATATGTAGACAATTTTTCCAATAACAGATTATGATTAATGGTGTCAAAGGCTTTGGAAAGATCGAAAAATACAGAAGCCGTATATAATTTTTTATCAAGACGCTCAAGGATGTTGCATAAACTAAAATATAACGCATGTTGGGTCGATTTCTCCTTAACGAAACCGAACTGACAGGGATTTAGAATATTATGTTGAAAAATAAAATTACTCAATCTATTAAATATTAGTTTTTCAAAAATTTTTGAGAAAGCAGACAAGAGAGAAATCGGCCTATAATTTTCAATATTATTTCTAGTTCCCTTCTTGTAAACGGGTATGACTTTAGATGTTTTAAGTTCATTTGGAAATATTCCACTTTTAAATGATTCATTTATTAAATAAGTCAGAGGTACTACTAAAAACTTAGACACAAATAACAAAAGAGAACAAGGAATATCATCAATGCCAGAAGAATGTTTATTGGAAATGTCACATATTGTGTTAAAAACTTCATTTTCATTAACTGGTTTTAAAAATAAACTTGCAGAAGTGTACTGTAAATTATCTTTATTTAGAATAGGTTTAGAAGGTAAAGTAGAAAGTAGGGAGGACACAGAGTCAATAAAATAATTATTAAACGTGTTAGGAAGGTCAGACTGATTTAGTTCACTATTGTTGTGAACCATACCAGCCGGGAGAGATTTAATAGTATTGGCAGTTGTTTCGCGTTTTATCATCGACCAGGCAGCTTTTGTTAAATTTTTTGATGATTTTAAAAAATCATCATTATTTTTTCTTTTCAATTCGCGAATTATTTTATTGTACTCTTTCTTTTTTTGTTTATAAAAATCTAGAATATTTGGTTCTTGTGTATTACTGTATAATTCATACAGCAAGTTTAGTTGCTCAGAAAGTACTTTTAAGTCAGATGAATACCATTTTAGTTTTTCAACACATGTTGGATTTGACCGTTTAACAAGTGGAAACGCAATAGAGAAATAGTAATTAATTATGTCAAAGAAATATTTACTCTTATCACAAAAGTTACTGTTAACATACATATTATGCCAGTTTTCATTACTTAATAAATAAGCAAAATAGTTTTTATTTGTACTGTTAAATACCCTAGTATAAGAATGTCGCTGACTATTATTTTTTAAAATGTATGTTTTAATTTCCCATACTTGCGCGGAATGATCAGACAAACAAGGGTTCATGATTTGGAACGAAAAATTTTCAAAGTTCATATTGGTAAATAAATTGTCAATGCGTCTTCCAGAGATACTATTCAACAATGGGAAACCAGGACCCGGGGTTAAACCATAGGAAGCCATTAGATCACATAATGCGCCTGATTCAGAAGGACAGGCAAAATCCAAGTTAAAGTCACCGCAAACAACAATGGAATGGTGATATGTAATAAAATTATTAAAAAAATTATTTAATTCACGAAGAAAATAAGTTACATCGCTACCAGGAGATCGATATAAAGTAACAATTAAAAATTTGTGATTATTGAAAATTATTTCATTGCATGTATATTCAAAGTTTTTATCACTGCCTAGCACATTATTAAAAGATAGATTACAATATTGTATAGATTTCAAGGCATAAATAGCAACACCACCACATTCAAATTCAGATCGGCAGTAAGAGGAAATAAGGTTGTAAGAGTGTAGTGCAGTAAGATCAATTTTGTCAGATGTAAGGTGATGTTCAGTTAGACAAACCAATTCTGGATATTTGTTATTTTCAAGAAACACACTCAGTTCGTTCACCTTTTTATTTAAACTACGTATGTTGTAATGTACCAATTCTTAAGGGCATTATTTCGGTTCGATTCTCTGAGTAGGTTTCTGAAAATTTATAAATTTTTTTACAGCTACGTTTTCTGGCCATAATTCAGGATTTATTAATTCATTATATAGATTTTTTAAAACGGATATTTTAAAAGAATTATACTGACCAGATTTGACCGAAAGTTGGGTGATTTCAAATGTTTCATTGGGGAACAAATCCCGTAAATAAGATTTTAAGTCGTCAGCCGTTACTGCCAAGGATAGTCTGGAGACATGAATGACAGTTTTTCTGGGGATAGCAGAGATCGTACACTTATCACTACATTTTTTAGTGCCAACAATGGGTGTACTATTACGCCTGTTGACAGGTCTTGGCTTTGGTTGTGTCTGTGTGGCAGGTGCTGACCTTGTCGAAGTCTCTGAAGTTGGCGGAGTTGTCTTTGCTTGTTGAGCATATGTATTGGAACTCGTGCACAGGTTGGTAGAGGCATCTGTCGCCGAGATGATTTGTTTATCAGGTTTGGAACCCATTTGAGTCTTGTCAGGTAATAATTTTGGAGAAGAGATGGCATTACTATCTTCATTTTTTGATTTGGAAACATGAGAATTCGATGGTTTCTGCAAGTCATCTGATTTACTGGAAGCAGCGAGTTTTTCACATTTGTTTACAGATTTTAATTTATTAATATCAGTTGAAAGTGTGTTCACAGTGATTGTGAGGAAGTCCATTTGTTTTAGTAGTTTCGCGATAAATGGAGCTTGAGTTTTTAAACCGTCCAAATTGGAAATTAGAACACCAGTGTCATCGTACAAGACACACTCACATTTATCACATACCCATTTAAAGTTTTTACTGTTAGTAAAAGTATTGTACTCACGTCTACTTATTTTTGCGCATCCCAAATGGAAATGGAAATTTGATGCACATAAACCACTACATTTTATTTTAGAATATATATATGTATACAACTAATACAACATTGTTACAGGAGATGAAACTTGGATATATTCGTATGAACCTGAAAGCAAACAACAGTCTACTGGTTGGGTGTTTGACGATGAACCGAATCCCACTAAAGTTGTTCGTTGACGGAGAACTTCCAAGAAAATTATCGCTTGTTTCTTTGGTTGTACTGGACACGTCGCAACCATTCCTTTAGAGGGTCGAAGAACTGTTAATGCTGAATGGTATACAATAATTTGTTTCCCAACGATCTTCTATGAAATATGGAAAACAACAAAAAAAGGCGCATCATTCTTCATCATGACAATGCCAGCTCCCATAAAGCTCGTTAAACAACTGAATATTTGAAGGAGAAAAACATCGAATTAATGTCTCATTGACCGTATTCACCCGATGTATCGGCTAATGACTTTTTGTTGTTACCCACTGTCAAACAAAAAATGTGTGGACAGCGATTTTCATCACCTCAAGAAGTTGTTGAAGACTTTCAAAACCATGTTTCGACGACATCAGCTTCAGAGTGGAGAAAATGTTTCCAGAATTGGTTTGAGTGTATGCAAAAATATATAAACCTTAAAGGCGAATATTTCGAAAAGCAATAAAATACTTTGTTTCAAACTTGTTCGTTTCTGTTTCACTTGTTGTAAAAACTTAAAAGACAACTCTCGTATTTACATACCTCATCTACTATAGTTGCTAGTTGATCTATTATTTTACATGCTAAGTCTCCCATAATTATACATTCCTGGAAATCGGTTTTTGGGATTGCTATAGCTGTTTTCTTTATGAAATAGGCCCCTAAAATAAATTATTAATAAAAATATATTAGTTAATTTTAAAATTATTTTCTTCAAAGGAGGATAACTCATATATCTGGCCGGTCAACATTTTCAAAAGACAAATTAAAAAACCTGCGCAAATAGTGAGAGATTTATACTAATTTCTTTCAACAAGTTTAAAATATAGATTTTAAGCTTACAAATTTAATACTGGGTTACATCGCCTTTATTAGTAATACCAGCTTTAATTAGGATTTATATAAGCATTGTATTCCTGAACCCTGCAAATTTTTGTGTGAGTGTTGTTCCAAATGTCTTGCAAGGTAGGTTTTACTGTACGCCATGGATATTTACAAAGTTTTTCATTGTGCCAAATGTAAATGGATTCGGCAGAAGCTTTATCTGGACTAGAAGATGACCCTTAAAATTCCGGGCGAACTATTCGCAAGTGTAGCAGAGGCGTGATTTACATTAGCGGTACAATGACAGTACGATGATAGTACGGATACTTCTTGCTCCAATTTATTTTAATGGACCCATTTACATCTACGTTTACGGTACAATGACGGTACGATGACGACCCTTTGATATTTACTAATTTACATACCGTCACTGTACCGTCATCGTACCGTCGTTGTACCGCTAATGTAAATCATGCCATAAGGTAGATGCTTCGTTTCCCGCAACCAAATTGTCTATTCAATTCTCATATGCTGCAGCCTTTGAGGGGCAAAGTAATATTAATAATATAGTTAATATTATTTAGACAGTATTTGGTGATGAAAATCAGGTTCTAATTTATATTTCTTAAAGTGCTGAGTTCTTTTTCTCTTCTTACCTTTGGTTTTAAGTTGAGCAAGGGGAAACCCATTCGAAGCAACTAATTGTGCTGTGTGAGTTAAAACTATTACTAATAATACTGGACTCGGTCTTTCTAAAAATTTCATAACTAAAGCTTTATGTTCTTCTGTGTTGATCATTCTGGCCCATTTTTCAGGCTTCATTTTCAGAGTTTTCTGGACGAAAGCTCCCAGAAAATCCATACGGGGATCTGTGGGTGGTGCTTCCATTTTGATTTAGTCACTGAAAAGAGTTTTCAATTACATTTCATTATAAACAGTGACAGATCAATTTATAAATGATCTACACCAAGTTCAAGATCTTTACAATTTATATGTTCTACATCAGATCATAGGTCAAATTCTGCAATCAGACCATTTTTTCATATCAGATCAGGAATTTGGGATCTGTTTTGTTAGATCATAAAAAAGATCAGTAACGATTTTCAAATGCTTTTCATTTCTTATTAATTAAATAGGAATATGAAAAATAAATTAATTACAAAGAATATACCTAGCCTTATACTTTACACATAGGAAGAATAATTAGATACATATTTAAGGTGCATTCACAAATGAAAATTAGGTTTATGGTTTTTGTTTTTTAAACATAAGCTAGCTCACATATACACCTACGAGAATGTAGTTCAGAATAAACGTAGTGTGCTTGACTTCGTTGTCTGTGATGAACGATTGAGGAGTATGGTAGTAGATACGCGTGTGAAACGAGGCGCTGAACTGGGTACGAATGATCATTATTTGGTTGTATCGCGAATGCGGTTGAATAAATTTTGGCGAAAGAAGGTGAAATGTTCTGGGAAAATGTTTCGCGTAAAATCCTTTGCTCTTTTGAATGAGGATGTCAGAATGCAGTATGTCGAAAGATTGAATGAATCCTTGCCCGAATGTGAGTCTAAATTTGATTGTAATATAAATGAAGTTTGGTTGAAATTTAAGGTTTCACTCCTCAAATGTGCAAAAGAAGTTTGTGGTGAAAGCAGATTAGGCTCTTGTCCGAAAAATGCATGGTGGAATGATCAGGTGAAAGAAGCTATTGCTGAGAAAAAGAGAGCATATTTGAAGTTCTTAAATGTTAAGGATTTGCCTGGGCGCTTGCGAGAAGAATGTTTGTTAGAGTATAGAAGGAAGAATAAATGGGGGAAGCAAGTGGTGAGAGAAAGTAAAAAGCGATTTGATGACTTATTGAGTGAAAGATTGACAAATGATTTTAGTATGAATAAGCGACTGTTTTGGTTGAGTGTGAAGAGACTGCGGAGTGGAAGTGGTCGAGTTGTGAAAGCTGTTAGAAGTGCGAATGGAGAGTTATTGTGGGATGAATCAGATGTGAGGAATAGGTGGTGCGAGTATTTTAAAGGTTTGTATGGAGGTGAGATTGAGAGGGACGATTGTAGTGAAACTGGTAGTGAAAATGATAATGAAGATGATTATGATATAGATGAAAGTGATGTATGTGATGCATTGGGGCGTGTAAGGAATGGTAAGGCTGCGGGTTTGGATGGGATTACAAATGAGATGTTGAAATATGGAGGAGAGAAAGTATTTGAATGGTTAATTTATTTATTTAGATTTTGTTTGAAACGTAGCGTGGTTCCTGATGATTGGAAAAAAGCTGTTATTTGTCCATTATTCAAAGGCAAAGGCAGTTCGAGTGAATGTACGAATTTTCGCGCGATAAGTTTGTTGAGTGTAGTCGGGAAACTTTTTGGTAAGGTTTTAATTCATAAGGTGCGAACCTTAACAATTTCAAAAATTAGTGACGTTCAGGGTGGCTTTTTGCCTGAGAGGGGATGTGTTGATCAATTGTTTGCTCTTCGTACGATTGTTGAGAAGTCACTTGACAAGAACAAGAAGGTGTTCTGTGGCTTTCTAGATCTAAAAAAGGCGTATGATAGCGTTCTTCGAGATACTTTGTGGGATGTACTCAGGGAGTACGGCGTGAATGGAAACTTGCTGGGAGCAATTCGTGCATTGTATGAGGGTAGTGAGGCTGCTGTAAGAATAGATGGTAGGTTGAGTGATTGGTTTCGTGTAAATGTTGGTGTGAAACAGGGCTGTGGTATGTCTCCGTGGTTGTTTAATTTGTATATGGATGTGTTGTTGCGGAGAGCATTGAGTGAAATGGATGGTGTACAAATTGGTGAAAGTATTGTGCCTGCGTTAGCGTATGCGGATGATGTAGTTGTTTTAGGTGAAAATGAAGAGCAACTCAGAAGAATGATAGAGAGAATACATGTAGTTGGAAGAAGTATGAATCTGGAGTTAAATGTTGATAAATCCAAGGTGTTAGTATTTGAAAGTAGTAAATTGGTGACTATGTGCAATGTGTTGTTGGATGGAGTGAAACTGGAGCAAGTGAATGAGTTTGTATATTTGGGTAGTATGATGTCAAGGGATGGTCGAATTGATAGGGAAATTGAAAGGAGAGTGAGTGCGGGGTGTAAGGTAATGGGTGCTCTGGGTATGTTTGCTCGAAACGTAAACGTATCTAGAGAAGCTCGTTTAAGTGTGTATAATGGAGTGCTAGTGCCTGCTTTGATGTATGGAAGCGAATGTTGGGCATGGACGGGAAAGCATAAAAAGAGAGTGACTGCCGTGGAAATGAGGTATTTACGTGGAGTATGTGGATATATAAGACGGGATCGCGTGAGGAATAATTTGGTGTATGAAGAATGTATGGTTAGGAAGAATGTTGTTAAGAGAGTAGGAATGAGCCAGTTGAGATGGTTTGGTCATGTGGAGAGAATGAAGAGTGAACGGCTTGTTAAGCGTATATATCTTGGTGAAATTGAGGGTGTTCGATTGCGTGGCCGTCCAGTGTGTAAGTGGATGGATGTGATTGATAAGGTACTAAAAGAGAGAAAGTTTCCGAGTGGGAAGAGAAGAAGAGCGTGTATGAATGCGATTATGAATGTGGCCGAGGCGAAAGAAGTGTGCTTAGACAGGAATGTGTGGCGAAGGATGATTGTTTCGTAACTATTATTGTGGTCCGGATGCGGTATTTCGCTACCGAAAATCGGTCACTTTAACATGTTAATAGTGAGGAATATATGTCAGGTTAGTAATAATGTCGTTGAAAGAGAGACTGATTATTTTTTGGATGATGTTATTGTTATTCTTTCGGGTTTGTGCTAACCCACTAAGTGGGAAATGCGTGATTTTATGTATGTATGTATGTATGTATGTATGTATGTTTTTGTTTAGGTTTAAGTAAGTCATTCATAAATGTAAGTTTAAATTACCTGAAAATTAGTTTTGATATGTACAGACATCTAAAACAAGATTAAAATATCGGTAGAGCAGTACTCAACAAAACACCTGTGCGCCGTGAAACTGTCATTCGCTTGGCATTATTGGTTATATTTCAGCAATTAAGTTATGACAGTCTCCATGTTCTTCACGCATTTATTTAAAAAGCCGAATCCACCAAGTGGATACTAAATAAAGATGGGTGTATATATCTATATCATTTCAGACTCGTTCTCATTGGTGAAGTTTGTGACGTCAAACTAAATCATAAACCTAAAGTTTGGACCTTGCAATGTTTAGCTTTATGATTTGGATTTAGAGACACTAAATTCTGAAGTGTGAATGGAGTCATTACATAATATGCGGCCAAAGTCTTTAAATCTAAAGTATAAACCATAAATCTAAACCTAATTTTCATTTATGAATGCACCTTTAGTTTTATTAATACCAAATTAATGAAAAAAGTAGAAACAGAAACAAAAATCATAATTTTAAACAATAGAATTGTTGAAATGTAATAAATTAAGACAGGCCACTAAGTTTTCTTCAATTTTATCCAAGTTTCCCTTTAAAAATATCAAAGATTAGAATCTACTATCACTTAAATTGCATCTTCTAGGACCTAATATTTGACTGCCACTACTGGTTTTCACTAAGTTCCAAAGGTGCAGATGACGGTAGGGTAGTTTTGTATTTGAGAAACATTTCTGTTATAATATCAATCGAACTTATTAATTCTAAGGCTTTTGATCTTTTTTTTTCAAGATCATAGATTATAGTTTTTAAATCTAGACCCAGATCAAGATCTGAATATATAAAAGGATCTAGATTAGATCAAAAACCATGCTAAATGAACTAGATCAGTGATTTAGATTAAGTGATCTAGATCAGTCGAGTATTGACAAGCTATAGTATACGAGGACAGTAACGGCGAGTCGGGAAGTTACTGGTAAATTGAAATAGCTGTGGAAATGAATACTCGATAATGTTGACGAGTATTGGCAGGCTGTAGTATACGAAGACAATTCAGAAACGGCGAGTCACGAAGTTAGTGGTATACTGGGATAGCTCTGGAAGTGAATACTCGGTAGTGTTGATGAGTATTGGGAAGCTAGAGGACGGTAACAGTGAGTGGAAGTGGATACTCAAATCAGGATTTACGGCGTACGGACAGTTGGTGATACTCGATCGGATAGTGATATAAATATAGTGATATAAATATTGCATAACGGTATACAAGAGTCTGCAATAGAACGGTAGTCTAAGATTGGAACGCGTAGTAAAATAAATAAACAGTTAGGTAAATAAAATTAGGGGAGTAGAGTAAAATAAATAATGTGAAAATAAATTGTCGTATTAATTGTTTAAATAAATAAATAATATTAGTGTTTAAGTAATTAATTATATTATTAGTCTTAAATTGCATAGTCATTAGCATTTGTTTAATCTTTGTATTAATCATTTTTATTATCTTTTAATATTTATTTATCGTTTAATAAACATCTATTTTAATTAATAATAATTATTTAATTTTTACACTTCACCCATATATATATATATATATATATATATATATATATATATATATATATATATATATATATATATATATATATATATATATATATATAACGTTACAATACATTTAGTTAACTTAACCAAAAAGAAGTTACATTAAAAATGAATTTAGTTACATTTTAGTCAAAATTTCAAGTTAAATTTTTAAATGTAACTTCTTTTTTGGGTTAGTTAATTAAATATATTTTTTAAACATTAATAACTAAACTTGAAAATGGGTATAACCATATTTGAAACTTTCTATTAAATAACATTTAATAAATGTATTTTCTACGAAGAATTTTCTATCACATGTTCTAATTTATTAATATGGTGGAGACCACATTTATAACTTTATCGTTCATGAAATATGTATCTTTTTGAAATATTATTCTATATTAATAAAGTTTTTCTTCTGAAAATAGAATTTATCAATCTAGGCAGTGTGTTAGCGGTTCAATCTGCAAATATTTGCTGAATGTGATTTATGTGATTACGTGCAGCAAAACTAATTTATAGAAAAATCTATATATAATAATCTATGCCATAACCAAATGCGTGCAGCATAACCGCAACTAAAACTTTTGATGAATGGCTGACTTTGAGTAAAGCTCCTTTCACAATTTCAGTTTCAGAACCATGCATTTCAGTATTAATTCAGTTTTGTTCTTACTCGGATACATTCATATATAATTAATTAGCTAAAAACGAGGGGTAACTCGTGAAGGATATGATGTACACGTGGAGATAGGTACATATTAAATTCCTGTAGGAATTTCAGACAATACTGAAGGAATGTAAATTACCAGGTAATGGTGATACACGGGAATTACTTGGTAAATATTTTATTGTCGTGACGTGGCAGTAACAGTGCACTCAGCGTATTCAGGGTGTTCAGAATGTGTTCAACATGGATATTGTGAGCAGGGGTGGATTTAGGCATGAGCTTTATGGGCTGCAGCCCAGGGGCCGTATTCTCGACTCTTCGTAATCGTCAAAGTCATGCGTGTTCGTAGAAGAGGTGGGCGCGTGAGTAACTTTTTGTTCACGATCACGTACGCTCACGGAACTAAAAATGTAATCACGACCAATCACGCACGACTTTTTATGGTTGATTCACGATCACTCACGCTCACGATTTTATTTTGGCACTCACGCCCGGCGGGTCACGTTCGTGTCACGTAATTGTTTCTATGTACATTTAACCCTGCTTAACACAGTCATAAGTTGTTATCAAATTTGTTAACAAATTGGTAATAAGTTAGGTAACAGATTGGTTTCATTGGAAACGAATGTTTATGTACAAATGTTCTATTCCTTCACAAATATCATTATAAATTTGGTAACAAATTTGTTAACAAAATTATGATCGTGTCAAACGGGCTTAAAGATTTGTATATATTTAGTGAAATCAGAGCAACTGTGTATACAATTTTGGGTATACAACAATAACACTAATTTTATGTAAAAAAAATACTGTTGATGACATATTTGGACATAATAATGATAAAAAGAATGTAAAGTAAAAGATGGAAATTGACAATTTTTAAAAATAAAAATAGAAGAAAACTTATACTCACGCCCGACTAAATTTCAATCACGCCTAATCACGCACGATAATTTTTTAGTGCCTCACGCTCACGTCCAATCACGACGCAAAATTTAAATTATACTCACGATCACGCGGGTCACGTCGTGACCCATCGTGACCCGACAAAATCACGGCCCGCGCCCATCTCTAGTTCGTACGCATGGCGAACGAAATCCATAAAACGGTATTCTCGACGCTTCGCATCGGTACGAATTCGTGGATTCGCTTTCGTGTTCAAAACGAGTGGGTAAAAGCATTCATCACACAGTCAAAAACATTCGAGTTTATTTGCGCCTTGTCTTTTGAAAATGACGTGTAATCAGTTGTAATAGTTCAAATTGTTGTAATCTTAGTTAATAATGAATGAGCTAATAAATTTATTGTTTATTGAAGACCATTCAAAAAATTATTTAGAGTTGACAATATACTATTTGAATATAGGGGAAAGTTGCCAAAATCGTACTACTTAAGAGATTTTTTGTTTTATTTATTCTGCGTGAATTGGCACTAAAATTTATATTTCTGCTTATAGTTATAATATTTTGTGATGCCTCCTCCTTACAAGTTCAGCCTTATTTTAAATAATGTGTTAACTTGATAAATTTACAAAATATGATAACATATAAGTACTGAGTTTACATGCAGTTTTGAAACCGTTTTCAAAACGTTTTTAGTGTTGAAAATGCCATGTATTCAGTGTCAAAACGGTTTTGAGTTGCCTCAAACCAAAACTAAAATTCATGGGTTTGACTTGAAAACTAGTTTCAAAACTACTCATGTAAACATTTAGTTTCGATTCTGCGCATGCGTACAGAGCATAATGTTTCTGCCGCTTTGTGTTACTAACCTGCAAGTCAACTGACAGATGTGTAGTTTTAGCGCGTAGTGGTACGAAGTATAAAAAAATTATTAGAATAATGGCAAAACGAAGCATTTGGAGTGAAGAGGATCTGTCACTTACATCAGCTAATTGCGCATGAGCCAAAACAGTTTTCAAATTAATTTTTAAACTTGTTTTTAAAACTGCATGTAAACAGTTTCGCGTAAGTTTGACTGAAAACTGGAATAATTTTCAAAACTGCATATAAACGTAGTAATAATGAAATAATATATTATTGAAAATAATAAGCAATTCTTTAGGATACACAGTTTATAAATTATGTGTATACGAGTTTATATTTTATATACAAATTACAAATGGGACAATAATACATATTATGTTCTCTTTTCCATGTAGTGAGAAAATTTAAGATCTTATTTAGTAGATAAAATACCAGTGCGATTTAAGAAACTCTATATCGACACGATTAAAAAAACTTAGCAAACTTTTTAAAATATCAATATACCATATGTATCTACCATTGAGCGTAGGTAATTGGTAAATTTCGGTTTAGTTCGACTTCTTCTATGTTGCCAGGGCTAAAATAATTGTAGTGTTGATAACAATGTAATAGTTGATTACAACAACGTAATTTGACGAGAACGAAATTTAAGATTTCTTTAAGTAGTGACAGATGTTTGCGCTTTTGTTCCATGGCATGAATGATTTTTGCAAAAATATTTTTGTTTTCGACTATTTTAACGGTTCCGGAAATTGAAACATTATAAACATTAGCATATTCGGATGCAGTATTTTTTCCTGTAGCAAAAACCTAAATACAATTTTGCTATAAAATAATTAGGGGAGCAAATAACTGCACATTAAGATTTTACAACTGAAACCCCTACTCTGCGTCGTTCAAGTTATATTTAATTTAAATTAGCTTACATTTTCATTCAAAAATTACCTAGTTATTAATTTTAAAAATTAAGATTTTTAATGTATTATCACTATCAGTTTGCCATGATACTTGTTCTTTCTTTGTTTGAGGAAATACTGGTGTCCCGGAAAAGGATGCACATAGTTGAATTATAATTATGTTCCTGATGTTATTTCAAACCAAAAAGTTTCAATAAACATGTAACCTAAAACTAATCGGCACAAAATTATTGACACTAATTTAAAAAAAAGTTTATTGACATTTACCTAATGGATGTATCATTTGTTCTTATTATTTCGAATAATTAAAAATGTCTAAATTTAAACACAAATAATTTTGCCTTCCTTTGGCTGTTCAAAATAATAATAATAATAATGGAACAGAACTTGAACACATTTTAGGGCAATTCATTAAAAATTGAAATTGATTCAAACCAAGGTTTTTCGTTTCAGAACCATATCTGTTATATTATATTTTACGTATGAATATAACACAAATGTGTCATATGAATGGTGAATTGATTTTGTGATGATTAGTTTTTTCTATACATTTTTATATCTTCAACATTCATCTTTGATTAATTATATAAAATTAAAATAATTCAAAATATAGTAAAATTATTTTTTGCAACAGGGAACATAGATAAAAATGGCATTATAATTTTTCTAAACACCTTATCATGATCTAAATGAATGAACAATTTTGTAATTCTATGTGGCGTGACTGAGTGTCTGGTCGTGAATCTGGGGAACCGGATTCGATTCCGACCGACGTCAAAATAAGTATTACTAATTTAATCTAGCAATGAGTACTTATGATGTGACGCTTGGAAAATGCCCGCACGGTACAAATAT
Organism: Harpalus rubripes; assembly: GCA_963082715.1. Lineage (NCBI taxonomy): Eukaryota > Metazoa > Arthropoda > Insecta > Coleoptera > Carabidae > Harpalus > Harpalus rubripes. The sequence goes on along the minus strand of OY720449.1, from coordinate 79,460,148 downwards.
TTCAACATTACCGAAATCTGTGTAGATGGCAGTTTGGCACACCCAGTAATGAGTAATATGCCGTGATGATATATTTATTATTATTTTGTCGCGAAGGTTTTCGGCATCCACTTAGCTATCGTCCAGTTGACTATCGCTAGTATTGCATGACGAGGCGAGAGTACTCTCGCATCTCATCTCGTCTCGTTACATTATGCGAGATGAGAACGAGAGCGAGATTGTAGTTTAAAATTCGAGTCGAGATCGATATAACAACTACGAGAAGCGAAAAATCTCACGAGGGTCTCGCAATAAAAAGTATTTGTAACTTTTTAGCTTTGATTCATAAATTCAATGAAAAATGCACCGTACAAGGAGTGGAGTCAACGCTAATTCGTGCATAGAACTCGTGAATGTGAAAATTATATGAATTCACTATATTTTTTGAGTCCATTTAGAGTCGATTGGTACCGGTCCCAGAGCGAGGAAATGTAAAATAAAGACAAAATCTGTTTTGCATCCAATAGAACTAGTTTTCTACAATAATCCAACCCCTAATTCACCACGATTAATAACATTCTTGCCACCCATGAAAAGTAAAGTATTTTATATTAAGCGTCGATTTGAGCCAACACGAAGAGAAGCGGAGTGATTGGTTGCCGGCGGGTTACCAGTGTAGCGGTTTTTTATGAGTAAATATTACTTAAATAGTAGCATATATTTAATGATAAAGTGTAAGTACTTTTAATTACAAAAAAATAATTTTTTAATGTTTAATTCGTTTTAATGATGACGGAATTTATTAACAGATGTTCGTTTTGAAATAGTTTAGAGATCACAATTTGATGATAAATTGGATATTTTAGAGGTAAATTAAATTATTTACTAACATCACATTTTCTAGTGACCGTAAATGAATAAACATCATGTTCGTATTGAACATTGAACTATAGAATGTAGTGTTTTGTCTCTTTATTATAGTTATACGACTGCAAATACACGCTAGGCGATGCGATTGGTGCGAACTTGTCTCTTATAGTTAAACTTTAACGTATATACGTAGTACGAAAGAGCTTATTTTTATAGCGAAACTCTCGCGAGACTCGTGCGAGAAAGAGAGTGAGATCGAGATTACACATCCGAAAACGAGACGAGATCGATATTTTATATTTCTCGTCTTGTCTCGTCTCACCTCGCGTGCATCACTAATTATCGCCCAGTTGTCTATCGCCTATTTATAAAATAATAAGAGTAAGAGTAGTTTATAAATATATTAAATTTTTAATTAATTTTGCTCGAAATATAAATAATGCTTCGGTCAGATCTTTTATTTAATGGAATTACAGTCAAATCTTAATTTAAAAGATGTTATGTAACATAAAATGTCGGAAACTATTGTGCTGACCACAACAGATGGTTAATCAGATTCTCAGAACAAGACTCCATGTTTAATTTTCAGTTTTTAATGTCAAAATTTCTTCTCCCGCGTATTGTATCCTGTGCTTTACTTTCAGTATTTACTCTTCTCTGACTGGTACGCCATTATGTCACAGAGCGTCGCAAGACAAAGGTGACTTCCGTGTTTCTACATCACGATCACAGACCTCCGTTCGTGAGCTGGTACGACGGATAAATGCTGCATAAATCATGTTAATAAATAAGCTACCATACTACGGCCTATATACCCAGAACGTAAATGCGAGCTTTCATTAAGTTTCCGAATTAATATCTGCACGAAATCTGCACTGCAGAGGGGAAGGAATTATTTAATTAAAATTTAGTAATTGAATGTCGGAAACTGAGTGGATTAAGTTGGATTAATTACAGTTATTAAATAAGTGTTATATTTGCATATCAGATTGAAAATTTTTGTTGGTTAAAAATTAGTGTTATAATTATTAGGTAAAACATTATGTCAAATTTAAATCAGGTCGTATGTAAATGTATTTTGAGTAGTGCGTGTTACAAATTAATATTTACTTTCAAAATAGATATACAGGCTGTCCTCTGAGGAAACTGACAAAGTAAGGGTGGAATTTATAGACATTTCCTCGACTCTTTCTCCACTCTTCCTTTCCTAAGGATGAGTAGAGGAGGAATGAAACATTTTATAAATGAAATTCAAAAACGCCAGTACTGAGTTACTGCGTGCTAAGCTAGAGAATGGGGTATTCCGACATTTTTTAATAATATTTTCTTTCATTAGTACATACCAGTAGGACTCTGAATATCTAATTTTGAGTAAGAAAATGGATACATCACGTGAGATATGAATTTTTAAAAATTTCATCGCAATTCAAATTTTCTTGTCATTGGCGCGCTTATGACGTCAAATCGATAGTGACATCTGCAACAAACTTCAGCGTCTAAACCCACATGTTCATGACAGCCATTTGCTTTTTTACACATGGTTTCAGTAGCAGCGTGTATTACATTGTTTCTTTGTGGTAAAAATACGAGTAATATTTCATAATTATGGAACCTGATTATACAAAGACTGATTCTGGTAACCTGCTGTGGGTTCTGCCATGGTAAATGATTATTTTCTCCATAACTCACAATACGTGAGTGCAGAAATACGTAATGTTAAAAGCCGAAGGTATGTTTTGTACGAGAATTACTGCAAATAAAGTGGACGAAATGTCTAAACGTAAATATCTACCGTGAAATGAGCAACAAATTATGAATTTCACGTCACAAATTTCAAGGACGTTTCTAGAGCTGTAAAAATTCCAATTTTCTAACATTAAATTATGAATTAAAAGTTTTTAATAAACATGTTTTATTATATTTTCCCACTTTATAAAGATGTAAACTATAGAAAAAAGTTATTATTTTGCATTATTTCCATATCCCCGGAATACCCCATTGTATATGACGTCATAAGTGACTTCATATATAGAGCTCTTGGAGTAGGTAGCACCGAAGTGAACTGATCCGCAACTACTCTAAAAGTATTTTAAAAGAACAATATTTCAACACCTATGTGCCACGCTCTAACCTAATTTTTACCTCCCGCTACCCTTGATTAGAGAGGTATAGGGATCGTGCTAAAAATCGCATATCGAGATATTAGTAAACGACCACGTTTTAAGGTCCCTAGAATCCAATTTTAACATTTTTACGATGATGTCTGTTTGTATGTGTGTATCTGTGTGTGGATCCTCCACTCTAACACAAATACTATCATTCAGAAAATTTTAAAACCTTGTATTTCGAACTTTTTCTGTAATGGAAAGAGCCCATTAGATTTTGGTGTAAATCGGATAACCGGAAATGACACTTTACTAGAAGTTCAAAATAGTTTTTCTTCGAAAAATACCTTTAAATATTATTTTTTTGAGATTAATGTTATTATAAAAATTAATGGTTATTCAATTTTCTATATATTTGCATTAATACTTTTTCTATATATTTTATGAATAAATTTATAAAATTTTCTATAATTAAATCCCAGAGCCTACGCTTTAAATAAACAAAACGCAGTTATTCAAATGTATGTAACTGACAGATAAATGTCAATATCAAAGAACTAATCATTTGAACATAATATTAGAAACGTTTTAAAAAGGAAAAAGTAAATAGAATAGAAAAGGAATTCAATACAGTTTTCAGTATAAGTAAATATTATAGGTATGTATTTAGATTTAGATTAATAAAAATTAACGATTCATAAAAATATTTAAGCTAATCCTCATTTTTGGATTAGTGAATTCTATTCTATCCCGGTAATTAAAATTTAATCTTAATTTTATTATAGTTCCGGTTCATTTTTGGATTAGTGAATTCTATTCTATCCCGGTATTTAAAATTTAATCTTCATTTTATTATAGTTCCGGTGACTCAATGGTTAGAGCTACGCCTCATGTCATGAGTGCCCTCGGGGCTCTGGATTCGAATCCTACTAAGGCATGGATGTCGTGTGAATGTGAACCCACTCTGTAATTGGGATTTAATCCTGATGAGGGGTTTAAAAAAAGGTAGTTACTTGGATTACATTAGACTATATTTTAAGAAATAAACTGTCAAAATTAGAGTAAAATTCGCTAATCCAAAAAACTTTTTTGTGACTCGGGCTGTAAATGGCGGGAGGTATTGTGTTGGCCACACCAATTTTTTTTATTTTTATTTTATTTTGATTGTCAAAATATTAAAAATAATAAATGATTTAATATAGAATATTAATATTGTTTCCAATGTACAATATTTTTAGTCCTTAATTAACGAAAGTTCATATGAATCATATGTATCAAAAGTTGATGTCCTACTCTCGCTCTCGCAAATGAATCTTCGTTCTTGTTTTCCTAGCTGTTTTTTTTTTGCATGGAATAACAGGAACTGGGAAAAAGAAAAATTTATGTCTAAAATAATTGATTCCACATAACTAAAAAGTTTGCTAAAATTTGTAAAATAACAAAATATGTACATATTTCCGCTCTTTGCGCATCTTCGGCATTAATAAGTAGTTTATAGTTTATGGGGTCTCGTGGCTGCGTGCCTGAGTGTCAGGTCGCGAATTTGGGAACCGGGTTCGATCCGACGCCAAGTATTTCGAGTTTTAAATGGCACAAAATTGACCCTTGTGGTGCACTCTCCACGTCAGCAATAAGTGCCCGTGAGGTGACGCTTGGTAAGCGCCTGCACGGTGCAAATATTTCATCATTACCCATATCTGTGCACAAAGCAGATTGGCACACCCAGCATTGTGTAATAAGCCGTGTTGATATATTTATTTATTTGATTTATAATTAAATACAAAGACATTGTTTATAGTTAATAACTTCAAATAAGCGTGTTAATTGACAAATAAAACAAAATAATAGTTATTTATTATATGAGTGTGGAATATATTATACGCTACGTGGCTAATTTTCTTTACTGACTAATATACATTCCACACGAGTATAATACAACGTTTTATCGAACACTTTTTCAAAAACTTCTTAAATCATTTTTAAGTTTTCATTCATCGTTTGACACTGATAAGTCAATTGATGTAGTATTTTAAATTACAAAGTAGCCATTGAATGGTTATGGTTTTGTGACATTGTTATTCGAAAAAAAAATTAGTAATAATTAGTGTCTGTCATTGGAAGTTATTTGAAAGAAAAATACATTAAAATAGGTGAAAATGAGGACCTTCCTTCAAAACGTATTCACGTAGACGTAGAATCACAAGCAGCATCTTTGAAGTTAATTGAGAACTGACATTACCGATAGAGGCAGCACTATCTGATGTCGAAAGAGTACTGTTGTGAGTTTAACATGTAAACATAAATATAATGAAACTAAGTGTAGTTGAACCTTTTAGGTTTTTAAATGCTACGGCAAGCTCCCGGTGCATAATAGAAGGTAGTAAATATATTGAGACTAATGTTTTACAGTTTAAATGTGTATTTTTTTCAAGTTATATTTGAAACGGTTATGAATGCTCACCATATAATTAAGTGTGGAATTATGAACAAAACAAGCCTCGGATACAAAATAAAATGCCCATATGATGGAAAAAATATGCCCGCGCAAGAATTAAGAAATAAATTGCAATTTTTAAATAAAAACGGCACTTAAAAACAAAAGCACAAATTTTATGGTGGCAGTTAGGAATGGGTGTATTAAGTGAAACAGAAACAGATTTTGGGATGTATTCGTCCATTAACGATTCTATTTATAAAGTAGAGGCGGTTTTTGATAAAAAAAAATCATATAATATCTTAAATTACGTAAAACATAATTTATTTTGAAAAAGTGATACATACATGATCATGATATTTATTTATTTTATGAATGTTGAAAACCATTTATTCCAATAATAGGTGCACTTAATTTTACAATTCCACAAACTACTATAAAAATATCATCATAACATTCAGCTAGATTGAGTATCTACAAATAGGTTAATTTATAGGTTACAATTACGATTAGAAAATTCTATACTTCCATTTTTCCCAGTTACCTGGAAAGATAAAATCATCTTTTTTTAAAATGAAGGGAACATTCTTTCATATTATTTGTTATTTTCTTCCCACTCCTAATAATATACTGCCATGCTTGCGTCTGTCCATTCGTTGTTCAATGCCTTGAGTTCTTATTACAACAAAAATATCATCCATTTTAGGGAAATTATAAAATCCTAAACATCTGCTTTTGTCTCTCCTTGAGTGACATCCAAAATCACAAAAATTTGTGCAAGATTTATATGCTTTTTTTCAAAATTTATTTAAATCGCTCATGTTGACACATGTAAAAACAGACAAAGAGTACTCTTCCGAGAAAATTCTGATTTTCGCCGCTAGTTGTCGTGCCGCATCTTGACTATGTTTACACGTATAGCAAAAAAGTACTTTGACTTGACTTTGACTTTCAAAAGGCAACTTTTGCCGTTGTGTAAACACTCTCGCCTATAACTTTCCTTCCTAAAGTCAAGTCCAAAATAAAATAGACTTGACTCATATAAGTGACTTTTAAAAAGTCGTGTGAACCAACGAATGAAACATACTTTACTTTACTAACATCATCCACAAATTTCTTATAATTGGATATTTAATTACACAATTTTGTGTTTTATATCTAAATTTAAAATTTTCTCGAATCTATTTCGCAGCCAATATTGTTGCTGCATAGTTATATTATTTAAAAATATCGCGCTTAAATTTAGAAACTGTAGTTTACTACCCATTTTTTCTATAAATAATTTATTCTTAATTATGATTATATGATAATAGATAAATAGATAATTTACATCACACGTATTATAACCAAACTTTACTTTGCTGCCAAAGTCAAAGTTGAGTGAAGGACAAGTAACAAACGTAAAGTAAAGTAGATTTGACCTTACGTGTAAACGCACCATTAGATCGACTTTTCATAAGTCGCCTTTTGAAAGTCAAGCCAAAGTAAAATTTTCTCATACGTGTAAACGTAGTCCTTGTCAGTTCTCAATTCCGAAGCAAGTAACCACTAACTCGTTTCAGGTTTTCGTTTCATCAGCCGTGCATGACAGCTGTCATTGTGTGAAGATAAGTAACCTATTTTAGCATAAATGCTCATATTAATTTAAATAAATAAGTTTCATAATGTTAAATTATTTCAAAAATAAAATAATTTTGAAAAATTGCCTTTTATTTATATTAAAAGAAAACACAAAAATTAGTAATAATTTCTCCGTGACTTCTAAAATATTCTCTCACGGAGTGACTAATCTTGTGCATTAGTTATTTCAAATAACCATAGTAACAAGTATATTATGAGTCGGTGTTGGATAAAATAATATTAAATAGCGCACGCGTCACTAAACGCAGTAGTCTACTCCCAAAAAATCGTGGTACTTTCAGGGGGAAGGGACGAAGAACGCGAGTAGCTCCGGATCATTTAACACTCGCTAAATGGCAAGCAGCTATACTAGCGCCGATTATTTCGCTAGCTTGATCTGCTAAGTGCTGCTAGGATAACAAATTTAAAATGGAATAAAGACTGAGTTTTATAAATCACGTTTTAAATGAAGACGGTGGCTATATGTTGTCGGAAAATAACAATTATTTTGGAATCAGAATTAATAGAAATTGAGAAGGATAAAGAATGATGAAAATACTACTTTTGACACTAAAACATTGGCGTTGCTAGAGAGACATTTTGTTCAAAGTAATTTCTAACACACACATCGCCTTGATTATTTAGGTTAATCAAAATTATTGAAATTACTGTTTTTGAATTATTTATAAATTTTAGTACCAAGAATAGAATACTGGTGTATTTATAGGTAAAGTCGGTGAATGTGGAATACCATTTTTATTTCATTGAAAAAAACATGCGAGAAGATGGCGGTTAATCATCAAATATTGTATATAGGTCATTTAAAATGTACTTTACAAAATAGTAACACTTTCAGGTTGATTATCTAAAATGATTTATTTATAAGAGCAATTTTCTTCAAAATTGAAATTTTTACACCTGTTGAAAAAGGGACGGTAATGTGGAATACCATAGTGCATTAACGTGGAATATATACCACATAACCATACTTACTTATAAGAAAATTCGGAAAACAATGCAAATATGTTCTTTAAATTATTTATTCCTTCTTATCAAAAATATAAATAAAAATAAAATGAGTATGCTATTAGAATGTAACAAAATAAACTATATTATTCCGCACTGCCTTCTGCATGTTTGCTTCTTGCTAGGTATGCTTTTCTGGTACATTTTCCTAAACCAAGAACAGTTATCTACTCATTTTATAACATTTTCGCTAATTTGGAATATTCCACATTGGCATACCCCTCCACATTAGCGGATTTGTTGACATTAAATTCCCGCCATCGAATTTTATTTAGGAATTAGTTTGAAAAATATTTTTTAAATCCAGCCTACATCCCCAAACCCCTATCCATACTGCAGTTGCAAAAAATTGTATTTTCGACTACACAATCAGTAATAAAACTACGTATCTTTACACTTGCTTAAATAGCTCAGCAGGCACTCATACTATTTTTCAAGGTTTTTGATGTTATACACAAATGTAGTTAAGTTGGTGTCTCTATGTAGGTAATAACTCCCCTACACATGTGCATTTGTGCCATTAGATCACAGATGCCGTGTGCCATTTTTTCAAAAAGCGCCTCTTCCAAATTAGATGACTATTCCACATTCACCGACTTTACTCTAATATATTTATCCAGTAAAAACAAAAATTGATGAATTTTTAACTATTTAAAAATTTCATCATGTATCTTCAAGCGAAACTTTAGTTTTTTATGCAAAAGTGTGGAGAAACTTTGCTTGTGTTAAAGCCGTAATGTAAGCAATTCTACTTTTTATCTAAAGTGCTTTGAAAATGCAAAAAAGTTTAAAAATACAGCTAAAAGCATCATCGTACCTCCTCTGCAAAAATCCGAAACTGCACAGAACAAACGAACTTAATCAAATGAAAATCAAGTTGGCGACGTCGTCGTCGCTCTGCGTCAGGATGCGTCGCGGACGTCGCGATTTTCAGCGTCTTAAACAAAAGCTACGCATGCCCGTACAATATGCAATATGATTATGACATTCCATAAATCATGGACGAAGAATGGAAGAAGAATTCTATTTGTGTTACTAACAATTTAATACGTAATGAACATGTTACTGAGCTATAGTCTCTGCAAGAAATATACTGTATTATTGTTTGATTACTACTGCGATAAGCATCAAATTTTGGTTAACGGCCATGCACGATTTTTCATTTTTAACATAAATCGATAGAGTAATGAAAAATAATAGACCCGTACCGTATGTAAATGGTGAGAAATTTCTACAAATTTCCAGGGGATATAATTTGAAAAATTGAGAGCTGCACTTTTTTTTAAAGGATAACCGGAGGGGTGGGGGTGATATTTTTTAGTTCAAGATCGAATACCTTACATTCAAACTTGCATTTTTTTTCATATAATAAGCAGTTGCAGGTTTAACGCCTTTTATTTAAAGATATAAATCAAAATTAATTTGATTAATATTATCTGACCACATTATTTACATATAAAAGAATAGGTACATTTAAGCCGCGACAAAGGCAGAAAACTTAAAACTATGAACTACAAGACAACTACAATAGGTACCTTGTGTTGAGCGTTCTAATAATTAATAGTATGTTCCGTAACGCAACCGGTTTGATATGGTTTACCGTTTTGTGTTCCGTAAGTCTTGAAATTACTTACCGGTTTCTATTTGGAACACGGTTCCTGAAAAAAGTTGGTATAATGTATTTAAATTAATCATTTTCTACATTTTTTACATTAAAATATTTGAAAAATTCTTTAAGTACATTCGCGATAGGTAGGCTTAATGGTTTAACTCTCATGTATAATATAAAAATTTACCTTTAATACAGAGGAAAAAAAGAGAAAATGAAATATTGTTTTGTAACTATAACGAAATATTAGAGGCCATAATCATTAGTACTAGCCATGTCTGTTATTTGTGTATATATATATATATATATATATATATATATATATATATATATATATATATATATATATAAACCGTGTGGGGGGTTCAAGATTTTTTTTTTGTAATACAATGACGTTTAATTTAGACATATAGAAATATCTAAAAATTCTTTCTCCTGTCATATTGACAATTTTTTTTGTTTTTTATAAATTTTCCGTGACAACAGGTCTCATGATTCTGTGATGCGTCCGTTATAAATCTTAACGGCCACATGCCTTTTCACTTTGGTTTTTAGTGCTGGTAAATCATAATAACGGTATGGTATCACGAAAATGTATATTCCTATGTTCACAGTGATTTTTTTTATTAATAAAGAATAAACAGTCATCTTTTATTTGGTTTTATTATGTACTTTAATATTGTACAGTCAACCGTCTTTATTTTCAATTCAGAATCATTTGAAAACATAATTTACATGTGAACAGTATACCTATATGTATACGTAATAGGTACATGGCAGACCCCCTTACCATGAGTCCTGGATACGCCACTGTGTTATATCGCTTTTATTAGTAATATCAGCTTTAATTCTATTAGGTATTGGATCCTTAAGTCCTGCACATTTTACTGTGACTATTCTCCCATATTCCGCAAGTGCTGCAAGGTAAATTTTACTGTACGCACTGAATTTTTATGAAGTTGCTTTCATCAAAAGTACAGGGTTTCGGTGGACGCTAAATCTAGACTACAAGATAACTATTAAAATACCGGTCGAACTATTATAACAAATTATTCGGTCCACAGTTTTTTTTTAAGTTTTAAATCTATATATAAAGTAGCCGAAAGAATTTTTTAGAATTTTTTAATCATAACTTCAGAACAAATGGAACTTATATTTATAAAAATAAAATGAAAATATTTAAATATGCAATTCCCGCTTTATATTCTATAGGTACATATTTTTCTTTCAGAAATTCTGTGTTCATATGATAAGTGAGAGGGTTATGAATTTGTAGAAAAACGTTGAAAAAAAAAATTTTATGTGGCCAACACCAAACCTCCCGCTATTTAATTTTTATTAATTAAATATATATACTTACATATTTAGTTATTGCGGAAACTGTATTAAGATCCATTCCATATACCTAGAGTTCTATTTACTATTTTCTTTTTAAAACGTTACTGTTATTAATTTGAAATGATTAGTTCTTTGACAGTGGCATTTATCTGTCAGTGCGTTCAATGAAGTAAGCAAATTTAGCTAATGCTAGGTAAGCAAACGAGACTTGTTTCTTAGTTCGCTGAACGATTTGCTAGCTATATGACGAACTGTCATCCACAAATGTGATCGATAAATGTATATAGATGTCAAATATAACATTCTGTAATTGTGTATCTGTCGTACCACTTTTCTTGGTCTGCGAACATATGGAAAATAAATTTATATATTTATTTTCAGATAGTGGGATGAATTTAGAAGAAGCTATATTGACTATAAAATAATATTTCAAATTTAATAATGTTATAAACATCCATCACAAAACTCTCAAAGCCTTTTTTACATGTGGTTGATAGACACACGCCATATAAAGAAATAGAAGCAAATGTTAGGCTAGCAAAGTCGTTCAACAAATTTACTTCTGGTTGCTTGTTTTGCTGGGCTTATTGAACGTACCTATACATTTAAGATATGAACTGTGTAACCAAGGAGATTTGCTTGTTTAAAGCGTAGGCTCCGGGATTAAATTTATAAATAATTTTATAAATTTATCCATAAAATATTTAGAAAAAGTATTAATACAAATCTGTAGAAAATTAAATAATCTTTAATTTTTACAATAACATTAATCTCGAAAAAATAACATTTAAAAGTATTTTTCGAAGAAAAACTATTTTGAGCTTCTAGTAAAGTGCCATTTCCGGTTATCTGATTTACACCAAAATCAAATGGGCTCTTTCCATTACAGAAAAAGTTCGAAATACAAGATTTCAAAATTTTCTGGATGATAGTATTTGAGTTAGAGTAAAGGATCCACACACACAAACATACGAACAGACATCATCGTGAAAATGTTAAAATTGGATATGCGATTTTTAGCACGATCCCTATACCTCCCTTACCAAGGGTAGCGGGAGGTAAAAAGTATTTAAAAATCATCAATAATTTACTTCTTTCGATGCCACGACGACTATAAACTATTATACTAATTATTAAAAACCTAATATTGTTTATTTTTGGTGTAATTTAAATTTTTTTCAAAAATTGTTATTTTTAACATAACTCTTTGAGACTTCATCCTAGGTAAAAATCTAAAAACCCTTTGTTATACAAAAATTAACGAACTTTAATTTTGTATTTTTATAAAATTTTGATAAGGGTTACTATTTTTGAGAAAATAGCCAAAAACCCAAAAAAACCGACCTAAACAAGATATGTTAAAATTGTTTCTACAACACCTTTGGTAAGACAAGGGTCTTTTTTGGTCTCCATGGATTGGACTAGACTATTATATTTATTCATGCACGCTCTTCTTGTCAATGCAAATATGAGAGAGATAAATGTATGTCAACTTGTTAACTGTTTCATGATACATAAGACATTGATTAGACATCTAAAATTAAACTGTATACTTATTCTCATAAAGTGTTTTAATAGTACATATACAGTGTTAGGCTGTATAAGAGATACTCGTAGTTGTATAATTAATTTCTTTACAACTGCTAAAAGCCCAACAAACAAATTTTCCCATGACCTTTTTATACTTCATAATTAAGCTATTTATCAATAATTGTTCGTATGACTGCAGCAATATTATTAAGTATTATCTGTAGATAAAAAAAAAATGGAAAACGTGGTCCTCTATCTAGATTCCCATTCGTTTCTTCGCTGTCGAAATCATTGCACAATGTTGTTTAGTTGTTTGTCCATAAATAACAGCCTAATTAATTAGACGTACCTGTGCGGGGCCTACTGCACACCGTATTATTACTACGAAATAAGAATGTTAATGTCCTGTTTCCTGTCTCATCTTTAAACACTCGTTCACTTTGCAGTTCGTAAAGAAGAAAGTAATCACTAAGACCGATTTGTATGATGTAATGGCTTCATTACAACCGAAATTGTAAACAGTAAACATCGTTTTATAGCAAGGAGTGGCCGAATGTTAATGACCCTAAGATATTTGTTAGTTTATTACGGAGTTTATATGCTATAAACACTATTGGTATAATATGTATGTTTGTTTACGAACGAAAGAGTGTTGTATCAAATCCCACGACCAAATTATTTCTTTCACTACTAGCCTATAATCATTATTGCCTCATTAATGTTCACAGAAATTGTTTTTCTATACTTAGTGATCAATTATAAACCAAGGTAAAATATTTTCGAATATTATATAGAATACATTGTAGAAAGAGTATAGTGTTTCACACTTTTTCTATGCATAATGAGGTGTTGCAAAAAAAATAACATATCTTTTTACCTCTCGCTAAGAGAGCTATTGAATTCATGCTAAAAATCGCATATCCAGATTTTAGTAAATAAGCACGTTTTAAAGTCCCAAGAATCTGATTATAACATTTTTACGATGATGTCCGTATGTGTGTGTGGATGATGGATCCACGATTTCTCAAATACTATAAGACTTAAGACATTTTTAACTACGGATTCCTCAATCTAACAATAATGGGAAGAGTTGATAAGTTTTGGTAACAATTGGACAACCGGAAGTAGTAGTTACAAGAAAAAAATCATCTAAATATTATTTATCGAAAATTTATGTAAATTCTTATATTAAAGAACGTTCTTTATTCGAAAAATATAAATTCATTATTATATCTTCTATAGATTTAGAGATAAAAAAATGCATATAAAATAATTTGATGTAAAAATTCTCAGACCAAACTACTTCAAGGCAAGAAATTCAAATGTTTGTAATTGACACATAAATGTGACTGTCAAAAATATTTGTAAGCCACTGTCAAAAATATTTGTATATTATTATGAATATTATGAAAATAGAAAAAAGTCAGCAACGCAAAAGAATATACGTAAAAAAGAATATAAAAGGAATTTGCGAAAAAATGACGAATATAAAGAAAAAGAAAAGGAAAGTAGAAAAAGAAAATTTCAAGATATTGAATATAAAGAAAATGTATGTATTGTACATAATTTATTTTAAAATATCCCATAGGTTTTGCAAATTTATGTGAGAATTATTTTGTAGTGAGACATGAATATATGCATTTGTATTTAAAATATTTTTCGTTTTATGCGTACAACAAAATATCTGGCGATAGGTTATGTGCTGGCCACATCAGATTTTTATTATTGTTTTCATGAAAATCTCTGGAATAAAGTATTTTACTTCAAGAGTAAATTTTACTTTGCTAGTGCTTAATTAATAATTAAAATAGCACTTAACAACTTTATGGAAAAAATTAATCCAAAATTTAAACCTAAACATAAAAGTGTTATGAATACGATTATTTGCTAAACCTGGTATAAAAAACAAGTTTAAAGTGATACCGGGTATAACTATTACTATGAATACGGCTGTTAGTGTGATAGTGATCGTTATTTTTATTATATTTTTCTTAATTTATGTATTGTCTACACGGAGAGAAATGTATTGTAAGAATATTACTATAAAGTGTTATATTATAAAACGTATCACAAACATATTTAAATTTAAAATACGGTGTTATAGAACTTAGAAAACCGCAGTATATCTTTTACATAACTTCTGTTGTTAAACCGTTTATTGTATATCTTACAATAAATATTTTATACCTTGCACATGAATTGTACCTTACAACAAAATCATTTTAAGTGGTAAAATAATATATTGTTTAAAATTACTTATAACTTAACATAGCAAATAATACAATAAATATTGTGTACCTTTTACAAAAACTAAATATCTCTATAAAGTATGTATTACAAATTACAACGTAATTTTGTATACACAGAAGCAAGTTGCAACTTGTATGGTTCTGTACCAGTCATCAGTCGTTTCTACCCTTAGACAGACAGTCGTCTCTAGCCTATTACTGATTACTGTGCTGCAATACGTATATTTCTTCAACGATCAACGAACAAGAAGATAGATATTTAATAATCAAGTACATTGTGTTGTGTAGTTCGTGGCAGAATGGCAGACGAATTTGTTAGACATGTTGGATTAATAAATTTACGGTGCATGCGGTTCGAAGCAAAATATCAAGAGTTGAAAAAAACTGTCAATAACATTGCATCAGGAATAAATATTAGTTGTTCTCTTGCGATAAGACATCAACTAAAAGTAGCTAACAGATTCCTAAATAAAATTGGACTTGAAGAAGATATAAAATTTTCAAAACATAGTTGCGCAGTTTTTAATCTCAATAAAATTATCAGTGATGTAGAATGAACAGAGAACTACAACAGTGTAAATTGTATATAAATATACGTAATGTATTTTTATTTATATGTATAGTAAATTATTCTTTTACATTTTTGACATGTATACTTATTTTCTTATTAATAAATACTATAAGTAATAATCTTCTTTGATTTATTTTAACGTTTTTAAATTATTAAAGGTATAGTACAAGATATATTATAAAAGTTATAGTATACTTTCCTGTGTTAAAAATAACAATTTTTAAATTTTATCGGATACAATTCAGTATTGTAAAACTTACATTTTTATATAGTACTAACATATACTATTAAATTGTATTACTTATAATAACATTTATTTTATAGTATACAATGGTACATAGTACAATTTTCTATAATAAAATATTATAAGATTTGTATAATATTCATGTTGTATATTGTACAATGGTTACGTTGTTGTCCCTAACGTATTATAATTTGTTTTACCATATATAATATTTATTTTTTGTGGTACAATGGTTTTCTCTCCGTGTAGTAAACTCTTATTTTAATTAGTAATATTCCTGATTTTTACAGTTTACCCAAATAAATAAAGGTTTCAGTATTATAAAATGAAAATTAATACCTCATAATATAGGTATGTTTATTTATTTATTTTAACCAAAACCAACAGGATACTAAGATCCCAATTACAGGTCGGTTTTACACAATAATAACAAAAATTGTCACAAGCAAGAGTGAACACATAATAGACACTTAAAAATAATACAAAAATCAGAGAAGTATATGTTGTTACAGATCACAAACAGTAATTACTTAATGAAACAGTACTCAAACAAAAGACACCATTTATTGCTTTGCTAAAAATTATTGAATTAAGCCTCTCTTAAACTTAGCAATGCAGTCACCAAAAATGTCAAGCGTACTAGATACAGAATTGAGAGTAGAACACATAGTTTTTATAGGAGATTTTTGCTCATAATTTGTACGTGATGTTCTGCAGTAAAACGTACGGGTGTTTCTAAAAGTTATTCTGGGTACAGATATAGAAACTGAAGCAAGAGTGACTGGATCAGACATGATGTTGTGTATTAATTTGTATAGATGAATACAGGAATGAATTTTTCTACGAGTATCTAAAGATAGAAGATGTTGTTCGAAAAGTAAGACGTTATAATCATAATCAAAAGTAGGATACCGCTTATTAAGTTTGAATTATAAATATTTTACAAATTTACGTTGGATAGATTCAATTAATTCAATATATTTATTATAAATTGGATTACAAACTTGAATACAATATTCCAATTTTGATCATACGTAAGCGAAATACAACTTCTTTATCGTAGATATTTTAGTATATGTAACAAAGTAACTCATTAATTTACACTTACTAAAATTAAAAAATAATTTAGATGATAATGACCAGGGGTAGATATTATCAATATCTTTCTGAAATAATAAAGTATATTCGAATGACTTAATGAACTTGAAGATTTTCATATCATCTGCATAAAGTAGTACTTTAGAGATCTGAACTGAATTTACTATATCATTAATGAAGAGTAAAAACAATAGTGGACCGAGGTTGGAACCCTGAGGAACTCCAGAGGTAGCAATGTACGGTTTAGAATTGAAATTGGTATAAAATACAGACATATCGCGATTAGAAAGATAGGAAGGAAAGAATTCTGTGAAATCAGAAGAGAAATTAAACTGAGTATTCAATTTATGTAATAATACGAGTATATTAAAGTTCACACTTGTGCATTGTAGGAAAATGTATTTAATGTAAATTCAGTAAAATTCATGAGATTAATTGTGGTAAACATTTCAAGGAGGGAGAGTGACACGACCAGCTTATTTTAAATCATGAATTAATTCAAGTAAAACAAGTTTTAAATATAACAATTTTTATTATTTTCAACATTTTATAAATATTATAAAACCTACACTATGTTTCATCTTATTCGAAATCCTCATGTTGCTCCGTCTTCTGCTTGGGAAAACTCCAGTACCTCTGCTGTTTCCCGAACTGCTGGGCATCGTTTAGTGTTTCCGGAAGCTTCTCGTGCAGAGTTTCCGGCAGGAAAGAGGCTGCCAGCGCCCCGCCGAGAGCCAGCAGGGCCATAACTATAGGCGGGTAACACGCATTGTAAGAAGTGCCCTGTGGAAACGAAAAGAAATTGCTCTGAAATGAACGTCTAAAGTTGGGAAAATGACAAAATGACATGAGTGCAAAAAACTCGTTAAAATAGGAAATAATTGCATGGAAATTTACTGTCGGTGTCAGAAAGTTTGGAAAGCAAGACAAGTTTGCAAGAATGAAAATAAAGTTTTTAATAAGAAAAGGAAATATATCTTAGGACTTCATATGCTTGGGGGTACAGCCGAAATGAAGCCAATACAACACGTTTGCACAGTGACGCCTCTTTGTTTAAATTATTAGTAGCCGGACATCAAGATTAGCTACGGATCTTGCGTTCAGAATTCTCATACTTTGTAAATTACCCTCTTTTTTGTAAGATTCTAAAATTAGTTCTCGAAGTTAAAGTCTTTGTTAGATTTTGGAATGGTTTTAGTTTCTTGACATGTAACAATTATTGCGTGTTCTATGTTTACCTCTCGCTAAGAGAGGTATTGAATTCATGCTAAAAATCACATATCCAGATTTTAGTGAATAAGCACGTTTTAAGGTCCCTAGAATCCGATTATAACATTTAGAATCCGATTATAACATTTTTACGACGATGTCCGTGTGTGTATGTGCGTGCGTGCGTGCGTGTGTGTGTGTGTGTGTGTGTATGTGTATGTGTGTGTGTGTGCGTGTGCGTGAGTTTGTGTGTGTGTGTGCGTGTGCGTGAGTTTGTGTGTGTGTGTGTGCGTGTCTGTGTGTGTGTGTGTTGGATCCATGATTTCTCAAATACTATAAGACTTAAGACATTTTTAACTACGGATTCCTCAATCTAACCATAATGGGAAGAGTTGATTAAGTTTTGGTAACAATAAAGTATTTTATGTCTCACTAAAGTATTATGAACTGTTTATTGCTAGGATACGGTATATATAAACATATATATAACAACCGGGGCATTATGGGAGGGCATAATAGTTCATTATGCCCTCATTATAATCCGATCATCGTTTATGGACTTTAAATTAGAAATAATATGAACGGTATATAATGTAAATTATTTTCTTGTCAATTATAATTCATTATAATAATAATAAGGCTTGATTACAACAATTAATACATTAATTGATTACAACAATTAATATAATAAAAAACAGATTTAAAAGCAGAACGCAGAAATCATTTTTAATTTAATTATAATACTTAAAATTTATTATGAAATGGCCTTAAACAGCAATTAACTTTAACCACACATGTATATAGTAAGTACGTCGAACTGCAGACTGTAACATTTCGCATTGATTTTTGATGGATGACTGATTTTTTGGGGACGATATTTATCCACGTTTGAATTCATTTTTGATATTATTTACTGTCACATGTGGCACATACAAAGCAGTACAAACTCTCTCAAATGTAATAATATTCCGAAATAAGTGCATAAGAAATAAAGAACTGAGATCTATCATGTGAAAACGAACCTTAAAATACAATACTTACATCTTCTACAGACGAGAATGGAATACTTAGGGGAACATTTATGCGTTTCTCTTCCTCAACGTAGTCAAAATACCACCGTTTCGATAAAATATCTTCCGAAACATCAAATTCACCCATTCCATAATCTCCAACGATATAGAACGTTGATGTTTTAAAAATAAATAAATGTTGATAATAAACAAAACAATTAAACAACATCCTTAGCAACGCCAAAGCTTAAGCATTTTTGTAATCAAAATTATTATAAATGAAAACTTATTTCACATACTCTAGTGAGACATAAAATCTTGTATGCACCACGAGCGTTACTAGATGATAATGCCCATCGGACGACATCTACCCCTCGGGCCGAAGGCCCTCGGGCTAGATCCTCGTCGTTCTCCTGGCATTATCATCATCGTAACGCCATTAGTACATAAAATACTATTATCTACCCTTGCTGTTAAAATGCTATTTTATCTACCCTTTCTTAAAGTGATACTTTATCTATTTCAAGTAGATAAAAGTATACTTTAACATCAGCTATAGAAAAAAAAAATTATATCCAAATGCATAAGTCAACATCAAACATTTTTTTGGGATTATCTGAAATACTTTTTGTGTTTTTAACGATTAATTGAAAACCATACTAATAATCCTTATTACATTAATCAAATTGGAGATTCAACAACTATCACTTGACTACAAGTTTTAATTGGGTACTGTGAGTTTCACATGTTTCCCGATACAAAACGAAACTTGGCTGTCGTCGTTTTGTGTCTAATGGGACTTTGTGTTCTATAAAATGTGCGCTAGGTTATGCAGTCTACTCGTATGTCCCACGGCACATTATAGTAGTTAGAACTATATATACTTTACTTACTAAATATACAATATATGGTCCCAAAATTCCAAAAGCACTGCCTGCAATAACACATAGAGACAATCCACTTTGTCTTACACATGTTGGGTATATCTCCAAAGTCTGCAAACTTATTGCGTAAAACACAAACGCTATACAGAATTTTATGAAAGATGACAGCAGAACTACTACTTTGTCCATTCCTGGATCTGCAAAAAAACGATTAAGAAAATAATCTGTTTAACAAATAATACTCGCTCTTACATGTCAGTGAAAAAGCCATGCCTAAACACATGACAGAACCGAATAAAAACATGAAAACTTGTGTCCATCTTCTGCCTATATTATCACAAAAATATTTAGCAATCACGTAGGCGGGAAACTCGACAACTGCTTGCCAGAAGAAATTTATGAATGGGTTGCCTTCTAAGAAACTGACGTTTAAGACTACGACGTAATACATTAAGAAGCTGTTCACCCTGAAAGAAACACATTAATAAGTAATTGACAGGGTTTTTTATTCATTGTTGTGTTATGGACATTTCGGGGGAAACAAATACACCGCTTGCCATAAAAAATGCAACACCTTGATGGAATTGAGATAGGCAATTCTCCCTATTGACGAAAAAATTCAAAGTGAGTGACGTCTGGCGGCAGATTTCTGAACTAGAGGAATAAGGAAACGTTGATAGCATACATTGAAACGTATGTAATTTTAAACAGGTTTAATTTATATTTGTTGTAAAAAAAAGTTAGATATATAGTGTATATTACATTTTCAGGTTTAAATAATGATCAGTAACTGCCATAGATACTGCTCAGTGCCACAATGGAGAAATTATAAGTCAAAAAGTGTTAGTTTACACTATATCCCTAGTAACAAAATATGATCTTGAAATTTTCTTCCCTTATAGTTTTGACGTCTCCAATCGGTTCTATTTTTTTCTTTTTTAAAACAGCATGGTAAAATTATTTTAATGATAATAGCCAAACTATACTTTTTATCATCCTTTTTAATAAGTTTTCCCTTTACTTTGTTCCAAATCTGAACAGTTTAATTTTCTATTTCTGCTACTCTGTAATACACAAAGCCATAGACAAATAAATTAATAGCATAATAATATTGATAATTTTTGTTGTAAAACAATAAATATAGTTTTGATTTTTACTATCCTGTTTATATGCAACAAAACTGCAACAATATGTTTACATTTGCCTCTCAATTCTACTTTTCAACTAAATTTGCTTTTCAGTAATTTATATTCTCATTTAATAAAATTTCAATCATATGAGGATCTCCACTCAAATGACTGATTTTTAAACAAGATCCCAGTATTGTACCTGGTCCATAATCTTTTATTCCTCAAAGCAATACATGGCCAGCCTTAAAAACTGCTTCGTCTGCCTTTATCACTTAACTTTATGTTAATTTTCTCCATATCAAATACTTTGCACTTTGAAATGCATATTGCCAGCAATAAGGAATGAGGGAACTCTCCTTATTCCTCCGCCATCTTGCTACCGTCCGGCCTGCCATCTATAGTTCAGTTTTTTCGCCAATAGTTATGTATAAGAACTACAGTTGTCTTTAAATGATTAGAGTTTCAAGCATATCGAATTTCGATTTTTCGCGTTTTTACCTCCCGCTACCCTTGGTAAGGGAGGTATAGGGATCGTGTTGAAAATCGCTTATCGAGATTTTTCTAAATGACCATGTTTTAAGGTCCCTAGAATCCAATTTTAACATTTTTACGATGATGTCTGTTTGTATGTATGTGTGTGTGGATACTTTACTCTAACTCAAATACTATCATTCAGATAATTTTGAAACCTTGTATTTCGAACTTTTTCTGTAATGGAAAGAGCCTATTAAATTTCGGTGTAAATCGGAAAACCGGAAATGGCACTTTACTAGAAGCTCAAAATAGTTTTTCTTCGAAAAATACCTTTAAATGTTATTTTTTCGAGATTAATGTTATTATAAAAGTTAAAGATTATTAAATTTTCTACAGATTTGCATTAATACTTTTTCTATACCGGGTGAGTTTGGGAAGACGCCCCCCCCCCTTTAACTTTTTTATTATAAGTAATAGAAAAAAATGGCTCAAAAAAGTTTTATTATTTTACATATACTATTTGATGGCAGATGTAGATATTTTTTATAAAGTCAGGTTTACAAGATACGACTATCAACTTTTATTTTTCAAATGGCAACCTATAATTATTTTAATAAAATAGAAACCGTCATTTTTTTTCTCTTTTCAACGATGTATTATTTTTTATTAATGTATTTGAATAATTTCGAGAAAAATGAAATAATTTAGAAATATTAGAAATAATTTTTAAACAAATATTATAGGTGGCTATGTGAAAATAAACAAAACGTAACAGTGCTAAGTTGTATACCACTGTTATGTTTTGTTTATTTTAATATAGCCACCTATAATATTTGTTTAAAAATTATTTCTAATATTTCTAAATTATCTAATTTTTCTCGAAATTTTTCAAATACATTAATAAGAAATAACACATCGTTGAAAAGAGAAAGAAATGGCGGTTTCTATTTTATTAAAATAATTATAGGTTGCCATTTGAAAAATAAAAGTTGATAGTCGTATCTTGTAAACCTGACTTTATAAAAAATATCTACATCTGCCATCAAATAGTATATGTAACATAATAAAACTTTTATATGAGCCATTTTTTTCTATTACTTATAATAAAAATGTTAAGGGGGGGGGCGTCTTCCCAGGCTCACCCTGTATATTTTATGGATAAATTTATAAAATTATCTATAAATTTAATCCCGGATCCTACGCTTTAAACAAGCAAAACTCCTTGGTTACACAGTTTATATCTTAAATGTATGTAACTGACAGATAAATGTCACTGTCAAAGAACTAATCATTTCAAATTAATAACAGTAACGTTTTAAAAAGAAAATAGTAAATAGAACCCTAGTTATATGGAATGGATCTTAATACAGTTTCCTCAATAACTAAATATGTAAGTATGTATATTAAAATTAATAAATATTAAATAGCGGGAGGTTTGGTGTTGGCCACATCATATTTTTACTTCATGAAACGGGTACCTACACGTTTGATTGACTATTATGTGGAATGCTGTAAAAAGGGCACGGATTAATGTACCACAACACGTGCTCCAAATTTGATTCGATGCCCCGTAGAATAGCAGCTGCCACTCTCGATTTTAAAAATGTATTATTGATCGATAAAAATGGGGTCTCGTGGCTGTGTGCCTGAGTGTCTGGTCGCGAATCTGGGGAACCGGGTTCGATCCCGACCGACGCCAAATATTTCCAATTTTAAAAGGCACAAAATTGACCCCTGTGGTGCACTCTCCACGCCAGCAATGAGTGCCCGTGAGCTGACGCCTGGTAAACGCCCGCACGGTACAAATATGTCATCATCATTACCGATATCTGCATACAAAGCGGATTGGCACACCCAGCAATGGATAATATGCCGTGATGATATATTTATCGATAAAAATTATTAACCGGTTATTGACAATATTATAATAAACGAATATAGAAAATATTAAATTTAAATATTGGATTTCGATGATGATAATGCAAGCAAACTTTACATTTCGAATCCAAGCGTTTTTAACACGAATATTTAAAAAATGAATATTTATTCATATCCATCACGTTAAAATAGCAGAAAATATGTTTTTGTTTTTAGGTTCATTATCACTCAAAGACTCATAAAAATAAATAACAAAATATGGTAAACGACCTCATTAAACATAGATTATTTTAAAACCAGGAAATTTATAGATGAATTTGAAGTACATTATACTTTATTAATCTCCAAACACTATTAAACATGATTGAATGCATATCTGTTAATACTGCAATATAATTTATTGCATAAACATTTTATATAGAGCAATGTATCTGTGTGTGGTATTATTTTTAAAATATTTCCTGAATATTATTTTCTAAACAAATTTTAGTTGTTTATAATTTCAAAAACTACTTATACCTACATTTAATACGTCGACTGCCATGTGGCTTGACTAAAAAAAATCAGGTGTGGCCAACACAATACCTCCCGCCATTTACAACCCAAGTCACAATAAAGATTAAGTTAATCCTTATTTTTTAATTACTCTAATTTTGACAGTTTATTTCTTAAAATATAGTCTAATCTAATCCAAGTAACTATCTTTTTTTAAACCTCTCAGCAGGATTAAATCCCAATTACAGAGTGGGTTCACATTCACACACATCCATGCCTTAGTAGGATTCGCACCCAGAGCCCTGAGGGCACTCATAATATGCGGCGTTGCTCTAACCATTGAGCCACCAGAGCTATAATAAAATGAAGATTAAATTTTAAATACCGGGATAGAATAGAATTCACTAATCCAAAAATGAGGATTAGCTTAGCTTAAACATTTTTGTGAATCGTTAATTTTTATTAATCTAAATACATACCTACATATTTACTTGTGCTGGAAACTGTATTGAATTCCTTTTCTATTGTTCTATTTACTTTTTTTTTCTTTTTAAAACGTTACTAATATTATTTTGAAATGATAGTGACATTTATCTGTCAGTTACATACATTTGAATAACTACGTTTTGTTTGTTTAAAGCGTAGACTCTGGGATTTAAATTATAGATAATTTTATAAATTTATCCATAAAATATATAGAGAAAGTATTAATGCAAATCTATAGAAAATTTAATAATCTTTAATTTTTATAATAACATTAATCTCGAAAAAATAACATTTGAAGGTATTATTCGAAGAAAAACTATTTTGAGCTTCTAGTAAAGTGCCGTTTCCGGTTATCCGATTTTCACCAAAATCTAATGGGCTCTTTCCATTACAGAAAAAGTTCGCAATACAAAGTTTCAAAATTTTCTGAATGATACTATTTGAGTTAGAATGGAGGATCCATACACATATACAGCATCGTGAAAATGTTAAAATTGGATTCTAGGGACCTTAAAACGTGGTCATTTACCAAAATCTCGTATGCGATTTTCAGCACGATCCCTATACCTCCCTTACCAAGGGTAGCGGGAGGTAAAAATATGACTTTGCATTAATAATTCGAGTATAGACAAATGCATGTTACGGTATATGTAGCTGTAACCTTAGAATAATGGTTAGTGTTTCCCATCGACCTTCTAAACTATAGACACCGCTCATCCTATTTTGCAAAAATGTTCCAAGATAACGGTACAGAAATATATACATCTCTATCCATCAAGAGAACGGAAGTATATATATATATATATATATATATATATATATATATATATATATATATATATATATATATATATATATATATATATATATATATATGTATATACTATCGTATATTTCTTTCACTCATGCGTAAAGCCGTATATATCTTTCTCTATCACAAAACAGTACATTTTCATGTAAACATAAGTTTTTAATCTGACGTTTCGCATTTCGCATCTACGCCCTCTATGTCATTTTATTTTACGTTTCGTTGGTTTGAGTTGTTTGTGCTATAAGAATTGTGTGAAAAATATGTAAAAGGTATAAAAAAAATATATAAGACAAATTGACAAAAGATATACAATTTAAAAAACCAATTAAATTTAAATGGTCATTGTTTGTTTTCTTTCTTTCCACCTTTCCTATACGTGAAATCAGTTTTTCCTTCCGCAAAAGTTCATAAATTATTTTAGGTAAAAATATTTCAAATAAATGTAGAGAAATAAAATCTGCATGTCAATCAATAATCACACTTAATTTTAAATTCAATTTGCTCGATTAACAAATGTACAGTTTGTTAATCGAGCAAATTGAATTTAAAATTGTATAAGTTACTTTTTTCGGTCTGCCAAAAATTATAAAATATAGTGTGCATCAAAATAATACTTTTTACTATTTTTTTTTTTTTCGTATGAATAATTAAAATTAACCATTTTCAATACCGATAACTCAATCAGAGCGTTTTGGACAGGTAAAATATGTGTGAAATGATAGATACGTTTCGAATTTTTTTCATTTTGCCACGCCTTCCTAACTTCCGTTCTCTTGAAGGATGGAGATATATATATATCTGCATCGTTATGTTGGGACAAGAATGTCGCAAGTGCACTGCATCTATAGTTTAGAAGGTCGATGGTGTTTCCCCAACTGTATTTGTGCTCTCGGGTTTCAAATTGAATCTCTAGGAAATGCAGTTTTCTCCTTTGATGTCTAAGCTATTGGCAAAATATAAATTTAAAATCGACTTTCGCAATCGTCGCTGTATAAGCTTTTGTTTAAATTCAAGTCAACAGGGAAAAAAAGAGTCTGCGGACCAACAAAGTTTAGGAAACACTAAGTTAGACAATTAACCTAGTATGAAATACTATACCACAACTACAGGTATAAATTTTGAGGGCATATAATACTGACCAAAATGTGTAATAAAAGCCTAATCAACATGGGTCCGATCTTCAAAATAGTGAAAAATAAGGTTTTACGGAGTTTATCGCTGCTATGTCTAAACTCTGAAGGTGCATTCACAAATGAAAATTAGGTTTAGATTTATGGTTTATGCTTTAGATTTAAAGACTTTGGCCGCATATTATGTAATGACTCCATTCACACTTCAGAATTTAGGGTCTCTAATCATAAAGCTAAACATTGCAAGGTCCAAACTTTAGGTTTATAATTTAGATTGACGTCACAAACTTCACCAATGAGAACGAGTCTGAAATGATATAGATATATACACCCATCTTTATTTAGTATCCACTTGGTGAATTCGGCTTTTTAAATAAATGCGAGAAGAACATGGAGACTGCCATAACTTAATTGCTGAAATATAACCCATGTTGCCAAGCGAATGACAGTTTCACGGCGCACAGGTGTATTGTTGAGTACTGCTCTACCGATAATTTAATCTTATTTTTGAAGTATTTACACAGATGTCTGTACATATCAAAACAAATTTTCAAGTAATTTAAACTTACATTTATGAATGACTTAAGGTACATTCACAAATGAAAATTAGGTTTATAGTTTTTGTTTAGGTTTAAGTAAGTCATTCATAAATGTAAGTTTAAATTACCTGAAAATTAGATTTGATATGTACAGACATGTAAATGCTTCAAAAACAAGATTAAAATATCGGTAGAGCAGTACTCAATAAGACATCTGTGCGCCGTGAAACTCATTCGCTTGGCATTATTGGTTATATTTCAGCAATTAAGTTATGACAGTCTCCATGTTCTTCCAAGTGGATAATAAATAAATATGGGTGTATATATCTATATCCTTTCAGACTCGTTCTCATTGGTGAAGTTTGTGACGTCAAACTAAATCATAAACCTAAAGTTTGGACCTTGCAATGTTTAGCTTTATGATTTGGATTTAGAGACCCTAAATTCTGAAGTGAGAATGGAGTCATTACATAACATGCGGCCAGTCACTAAATCTAAAGTATAAACCATAAATCTAAACCTAATTTTCATTTGTGAATGTACCTTTACTTAAACCTAAACAAAACCATAAACCTAATTTTCATTTGTGTACCTTAAGGGTACGTGGACACCAAACGCGCTTCGCATGTTACATAGTTACGGTGACCACATTTTCTTTTTTGGAAAAAAGGACAAACCTCTTACTCAGCAACCCCAAAACACCCCCCCCCTCTTTCCCGCAAAATCTAAGAATTTCAAATTTGCAGGTAACTTATACGTAAATTTTGGAAGCTCGTAACCGTCAGCTTGACGATGAATGTAAACAACACTGCGTAGTAAATAAGCAAGAATTAGGGTCCTCACAACGCGTTTTTACTATTTTTACAATTATAACAAACTTCGAAATATATCTATTTTCCGTATTTAAGCTGCCTGCATTCATATAACGAGTTGATTAGATTTTGGGTAAAATTGGATAAATGGAAGTGATACTTTACTTGAAGCCCATAACAGTTTTTAATGAAAAACTATATTAAAATATAATCCAAAACTTTTCAATTTTAGTATTTAAGACTTTAATATCATGGGAAATAACATATTAGATTTTGGCTAAAATTAATCAACCAGAAGTGATACTTTACTTGAAGCTCTGAACAGATTTTCGTGAAAAATATATTGATACAATCGAAAACTTTTCAAATTTGGTATTTAAGACTTTTATATTAATAAGAATGACATGTTAGATTTTTTCTAAAATTGATAAATCAGAAAGTGATACTTTACTTGAAGCTCTGAACAGATTTTTGTGAAAAATATATTATGATATATTCTAAAGCTTATATTTATACCCTGACGCTTAGACCGTCATCCTTTTTAGATCTTGTCTTACAATTTCTGAGGCCTGTATCTTAGGAATTTTACCGTTTTCCTCCTTTGCACATACCATTTAAAAGCGCCCACCTTCAATCTATAAGTAAAATTTTAACCAAATTTTGCTAGAAAATGGACATTATCCTTTTTCCCCTGACTCTTAAATTTGCTTTGCTCGGTGTACCGCCCTTTACGTATCTACCGCCGGGGACTATACACCCCAAAAGACCCCCCCCCCCCGTTAAGCCGGCAATGCCAGTGACGTGACATAGGAAGTAGAATATCGTACGATTGGTATGGTTTGTTCGAAGATATTTCGTTATGGCTTTAACTTACTAAGCCTGTGGTGAACCGCACACAGCAGGAGATTGTACCTGTTGGCGCTCAGGGTAGGATTGCAAAATATTTAAATTCGAAAATCCCTAATCTCTGTGCACCTTACGTATTTCAGATTTACTTGAAATAATAATGAATTCACAAAATTAAATTAAGTCTTTGAGTATTATTAGAAATATAAGATGAGAAGAATCGTCCTTGACTGGTATTAATACATATTAGGGAAAATAAGATACCAAAGGCATACCTAGTGAGTAGGAATATAAATGAGTTCTAAAATTTATCCAATTGAATTAATTTGGGGGCAATTAAAATGCAATATAAGACGGAACAATACATCACCGACTGTAAGTAACGATGTTACCAAACTAATAATAAGTGAAATGAACAATATAACACCAGAAATTTGGGCTAACAGTGTGCGTCATGTGATTGATATAGAAAATCAATATATTGATATTAATAATATTAGCAAAGATTTTATTATAAATATTCAAGACTCAAGTGACGATAGTGAAATGGATTGAGATTGTGACGATATTGTCGAATAATTACATATGTATATCAGTGTAATATATATTTATTTTTATGTATGGCACTATTGTTCAATTGCATTATTTAATTAAATGATGAATTGTTATACAATGATACTTTTATGTAACATTTTTTTTCTTCATTATCATTAATAATATTTGTACAAAATTCTCTGTTTTATTATTAAAAATAAAATTAAATTGGGAAATATTGAATACATACCTGTCCTTCCACCCCTATAAATCAAGCTTAAATTCCTAACAATAGACCCGCTGAGAGGGCAATAACGAAATATCTTCGAACAAGCTATAAGTCGTCAGACACCAGCGATGATTGAAACAGTCAGCCACTGGGTATTATACAAGTTTATTGTAAATGAGAAACGCCATTTTTTCGTAATTCCTATTCATTTAGAAATGTGATCTTACCAACAAACGAGTAGAACAAGAGTATTTTTCGCCAATCTCCAATTACTAAACAAGCTAATAATTCCGAATGCTTTTTCCGTAGGTTCTCCCTTATTTTTGGTCAGTGTAATCATAGCATCTTCAGGTACTTTCGTGCCGTTTACTTTGGCTACTTTTTCCAGTTCTCGAATACATCTAGCGGTTTTTCCTTGGCTTGCTAACCACCGGGGAGATTCTATCATCCACCTAGGAAAATAAAATTGAATTTAGTAAATCTGAATTTAACTGAAAACGGAACTCATAATAATCTATATATGACTTAAATTATTTAATAATTAATTAATTAAAGCAGTGTCACTGAATATACCTTCTTGTAAAACATGTTTTATAACATTAATTAAACCATTTATTTATTGTTATTTACTTTCAACAAAATTCATAAATAAAAATGTATTTATATATATATATATATATATATATATATATATATATATATATATATATATATATATATACATATATATTTTGTTGAGGTTATTTAAAAGTCATTGATTTACAAAAAAAGTAGAAGAATTTTGAAAATACATTAAGGTTTACAATGTCATAAAGGTAAAAACTTTTATTAATTTTGACAAAAAACACATGGTTTTTTAATTCATCGCAATAGTACAACAAGTTATATCATATATATATATATATATATATATATATATATATATATATATATCTGATCGAAAATAGATCAATGGGGTCCTCCATCATACTAGCAAATGTGACTATAATTATTAGTAAAGTTTGAGAATAAAATGAAAAACGCGTAAAATACTAAATATATATATATATATATATATATATATATATATATATATATATATATATATATATATATATATATATATATATTTACAATAAATTTATACATTTTACGAAAAAGTTTATCTTAGTCAGTTTTTTAAATTAAGAATAATAGTTAGGTGAGTGCTTATTCTTAATTTAAAAAACTGACTAAGATAAACTTTTTCGTAAAATGTATAAATTTATTGTAAACAAAAAAAAATGTTGCTGAAGATGAAGGCCATTGGGCCTTCGAAACGTCCAGAAATGTAAATAAACATCAAACATTAAAATTTTCCCAAAAAGGCCAAAAAAGTTTATTTACCTACTTATAGTGTCGTAAAAAAACACCCTGTATATTAAATGTTGTTAATTAATTGCTAAAACTACAGAGTGTTTAATACAGGCTGTAAATGAAATATGTGCATTAAATTTGACCAGTAATATAACTCGTCGAGAGCAACAAATTTTCTTAATATTTTTTTTTTCTAAATCTTCTAGTTTTTGAGTTAAAATTCTTTAAAGATTTGTTTAAAATTTCGTTACCCGCCACTGGCAAGATTTCTGCTGTCTGAATCAAAGTTCGATGTACACAGCACAAAAATTGTCGGGCGATGGTTGCATACTTGCAGATACAGTAATTAATAAACGATCAACGGAAAACATATTTATTATTAATAAATTCGTAATAGTACAATTTTTAAAATAAAGAAATTTAAAATTTGGATAACAAAATTCTGAACTAGTGTGAATAGAGTAAGAGCGTGGGAAGACTGGGAAGTGCTTAATAGTTATGAGGTTATGAGATGAATTTTCGTGTGTCAACTCGGCAAATCATAATAGTTTAAATACGTTATTCAAAAAATATGAGTACATACTTTTGTCCATTTAAACGAGGTGGGATTATATGAGAACCAATGACTGGTCAATTTATTCCCGCCCAAACAATTAATGATATTTTTTATTGAAAATTGTGTTTCCTTCTTACAGTATGAGGATTTTTGTGACCAAATAAGTGTATTGTGCATTATTAAAGACACTCTCTTTAATATATCCAGCCCTGTCAGTGAACAATACAACCCATTCGCAAAATTGAAATGCTGGAAACAATGAAATTTTTGCACATAGTATGGAAGTGTTGCTCTTTTAAAATATTCCAAATTATCATATGTAACATATCAAACTGTGATAATCTCGAAGATATTGTATGTGGTACAACATAAATTTACGAATATTACTAAGAGGATGATTTTCGTGTAACTTCGTTGACCTTGAGAACTTAACCATAGGTAATTACAATGTCTGTGTATCCGCTATTCATAAAAATAAGCATTTTGCCAGAATTTTATCTTATAAAAAAGTTTATTACTAATGTTAAAATTTAATTGCAACAACTGACAGGACTGTCATTTACTAGAACAAAAATTTTCATAGCTATTGCTACTGCATTCAATTATTACAAAAATATTTGGAACGACTCGACAATTTACGGGGTGGTAAAATTGTTAAAAAAATATGCGATTTCGAGAAAAAGTTATTAAGAAATATTGTTGCTCTCGACGAGTTATATTACTGGGTGGTATGAATAAAATTGACTATATACTTTATACTCCAAAAATGAAAGTAGATACTTCGTTTCGTAAGAATAAAAATGTAGAAGTAGATACTCATTTGAGTTTCTACTCCCTATATACAAACCAGTTAAGTATGAACTCAAGTTTGGTATGAATAAAAAATAGTCCCTACTACCGTGATGTCGTATATACTTGGAAAAATTGGAGTTTGCTACCGACCAGACTCAAGCTATTCGCAGAGGCCTTTTGAAATCCTGCAATTAAACTAAACGACGGAATTAATGATGAAGCTACGTACTCCGTTTCCGAAGAAAAGGAATTCATCACCAATACATTTTTGAGCGAATAAAAGGGAGAAAAAAAGGTGGTGCCGTAACTAATATGGACAAAATAAAAATTGTCCAAAGTTTTTCTCATATAATTTTTTTTAAAGCATTCCAAAGCAAAATTTTTATTTTTTCTTCTTTCTGGTGTTTGCAATTTTGAAAATAAAACTAAAAATTTCCGCAGCATTATCGCAAACGCCTTTTGAATGTCACCATTTTCCGCACTTTCCTCATGATCACCCTACGGACATTATTCATTTTAATTAAATTGAGGACGCCAAGTAGTCTGTCAAATTTGTTTCAAATATTTTGACAAGTGTAGGCAATTGTCAAGAACGTCAACGCTAGCTGTAAACCTATACATGCTGCACAGGGTGTCTCATTTTCGATGTTTTTTTAAAGGTATCTGGGGTAATATTAAAGATAGAGCAAAACCGTTTGCACATTCCAGGGAAAAGTTTAATAGTCACCATAGGAATTTTCGATCTTCTTTTGTTTCTGAGCTACAGGCAAAAACTCGTTTTTCGCTCATTTTGAAAATATCTGATATCTTATTTATTAGAAAAGTTAGAGAAAAAATGTTTTTACAAAAATTTTACCGTTTTTTAAATAAAAAAATGGCGTAATTAGATTTTTTGAAAACTTAATAATTCTCGAGATATAACACAAACTTATGATTTTTTAAATGGGAACCTATGTTGAAAATAATCTCGTCTTTTTGCTTATTTTATAAGCTTTTCAATATATATAACAAGTCTGCATTCTTTTGTTTTAAACTTGAATAAGAAATAATTATTAATTTATTGGAATGAAAAAATTTAAAATTATTAAGAAACAAATGAAAAAATCTATTACAGATCATAATAGTATTTGTTTTATTTTTACTCATTTTTTCAACTTATTTACTTCAAAAGTATATTAAACCATCTTTTTCGAATTGTGTCAAAGCCAACTGTAACATCGAGAACTAGTAATTTAACTATTCCGAAAATAA
Organism: Harpalus rubripes; assembly: GCA_963082715.1. Classification (NCBI taxonomy): domain Eukaryota; kingdom Metazoa; phylum Arthropoda; class Insecta; order Coleoptera; family Carabidae; genus Harpalus; species Harpalus rubripes. The sequence goes on along the minus strand of OY720449.1, from coordinate 79,427,074 downwards.
CTGGTTAAGAATAATTTTGGGAACATAATTAATAGATATTGAATCAAAATAAACAAATGATGATTTGAAATAAATTTTTTCATTTGTTTCTTAATAATTTTCAATATTTTCACCTCAATAAATGAATAATTCGTCGATTATTAATGTTTATTGTTAACAAAAGAATATAGACTTGTTATATATCATTGAAAAGCTTATAAAACAAGCAAAAAGACGAGACTATTTTCAACATAGGTTCCCATTTAAAAAATCATAAGTTTGTGATATATCTCGAGAATTATTAAGTTTTCAAAAAATCTAGTTACGCCATTTCATTTTATTTATAATACGGTAAAATTTTTGTAAAAACATTTTTTCTCTAATTATCATAATAAATTAGATATGATATATTTTCAAAATAAGCGAAAAACGAGTTTTTGCCTGTAACTCAGAAACAAAAGAAGATCGGAAATTCCTGTGGTGACTATTAAACTTTTCTCGAAAAGTTGACTATGCAATGTGCAAATGATTTTGCTCTACCATTAATATTATCCGAGATACCTTAAAAAAACATCGAAATGAGACACTCTGTACATATGAGCATCTTCTTCATTTATATAAGACCATCTACTCGTTGAGTTTACATCACTTTTATTCATATGAAATGGAGTAAAACCTCACACTTCATGCTCATACTCTTGAGTATAAACTCAGAGCACATACTCATTTTTATTCATATTACCCACTGGTTAAATTTAATGTACTTATTTCATTTACACCCTGTATACTTGTTTGTTTTTCTATAAATGATTTGTATATAATAAATTTTAGTTCTGAAAATTTTCTGCGCAAGGGTTCTTTGGTCCAATATATGTGCGACTGAGCTCGAATATATCAACGTGTTTTACATGTTAAAAATTTATATCTTACTTTGAACTAAACAAGAAAATTATACTGGGTATCGTCGACACCAGCATAAACCGAAACCAGTCTCGGCAGGCCCAAAATACAAAAGGCAAGAGACACATGCCTATGGACCACCCCATGGATTGCACCATAGCTATATAAGCTCTTCTATTTTCGTCTGATAACTCCATAGCTACTATCAAAGGGGCTTGAAATACTGCTGTACTTGGTAAAGACCCCACAAAGATTGCAAACACGAATAAATGGTAGTGGTTTGCGAAAAACGCACAGAGAATGCGACCGAAGATTAGGATGGTAAGGGTAATGAAGAATACTGGACGACGCCCTAACCTACAACAAAAAGAAAATATTTAGATTAGGTATTAACTAATACTCGAACTATTTAAATTCAAAACAATCTTAAGTGCAATTAACTTTTTACCTTCCGTCACCTTTAGGTAAGGAAGGTATTGTCTTTGGTCAAAAAATTCGGTGGTGAGTATTTAATGAATAAGCACGTTTTAAGGTCCCGAGAATACGATTTTACTATTTTCACCATGACGTCTGTATGTGTGTGTGTGTGTGTGTGTGTGTGTGTGTGTGTGTGTGTGTGTGTGTGTGTGTGTGTGTGTGTGTGTGTGTGTGTGTGTGTGTGTGTGTGTGTGTGTGTGTGTGTGTGTGTGTGTGTGTGTGTGTGTGTGTGTGTGTGTGTGTGTGTGTGTGTGTGTGTGTGTGTGTGTGTGTGTGTGTGTGTGTGTGTGTGTGTGTGTGTGTGTGTGTGTGTGTGTGTGTGTGTGTGTGTGTGTGTGTGTGTGTGTGTGTGTGTGTGTGTGTGTGTGTGTGTGTGTGTGTGTGTGTGTGTGTGTGTGTGTGTGTGTGTGTGTGTGTGTGTGTGTGTGTGTGTGTGTGTGTGTGTGTGTGTGTGTGTGTGTGTGTGTGTGTGTGTGTGTGTGTGTGTGTGTGTGTG
>OY720449.1:79317722-79420222 GCA_963082715.1 Harpalus rubripes | reverse complement strand
AACGTGAAGAATTAAATTTTGGGAATAAGACAAAAACAAAACAAAATAATATATATATATATATATATATATATATATATATATATATATATATATATATATATATATATATATATATATCATTGGAAAGAGAAAAAAAATGAGAATATTTGTAGGGTAAAAATCAAATATACATTCCATTTAAAAAAAATTGTATTTTGAGCTATATCTCAAAAATTTACCAATAGAAAAAATATTTTTGTACGCCACTGGATAGACAATATAATATTGTAACATTTTCATTTGAAACATTTTTCTCGATAACTGATAAATTACGAGTTTTTTTTTTTTAAAAAAAAATAACCAAAATCAGTTTTTCGCCATTATCTAGCGACCTATGCATATTTTTGCAAAAATGAAAACTCCATTAAAATGGCCTTCTAATATGGCAACTTTTGTCCCATTACAACGAAGTCGTAGCACTTAGAGTTTCCGAGATAGTAATGGTGGCCCTGATAAAAAAAAACAAAAAAAAAACACTCTGTATATATATCGGATGGCGCTGGAAATCCGTAATATAGGCATTTAATATAGTAAAACTGTTTTTCCTTGCGCGTTGCCCCACAAATTATTTTAGAAAAAAAAAATTTCAAATAAAAGTTGTAGAGCATAAAATTCTACTTATAAATTAGTACATAAAATTCATTTCGTATAAGTAGTAACTGTAGATATTAAAAATGAAACAACGCGCAAGGAAAACTGTTTTCCCATGTTAAATGCCTATGTAACGGATTTCGAGCGTCACCTGATATAGGTACATTTTCAATGTTATTATTTTTTTAAATATGTCACTTAAGTTATAAACCTGATTTTGGGCCCTATTCTGTAGCTCGGTGGTTAATTTTTAACCACTGGTTAAAAATTTTATCCAATCGTTATTGATTTGACAACTAAAATTCCCTTTTTTTGTTATATGTCAACATTCTTAATTGGTTAAAAAAATTAACCAGTGGTTACAAATTAACCACTGAGTTAGAGAATAGACCCCTTTGTCTGTTTAAATTTGCCGCTTTTTCTTATTTGTATAAGGTTAAATTACGATGAAAAATTGTTGTATATTATTACATTACTTTCGGAATTCTAAGTATTGCTAAATAAATTCTGGTATTATTTAATGAAACAATAGGTAATATAAAAGTTATTGTTACTAGAAATTCATGATTTGTACTAAATCCATTAAAAAAGTATATAATAAGTAAACATACCGATTATGTCGTATTCGGTTGAATTATAATCTCTCTCTCGTGACGAAATATTTTCCAAAGAAATGTTATACATCTTGCATTTACTAGCAGATTCTTTGCCTGTAATATCGAAGTCCCTGAAATAAATCATTTTAAGATTCAGGTTTTCAAAACACACACTGACACACTTTCAACTGACATGTGGTGGTATATTGCATACTTGGCAACTAAATCAGTAATGAAATGCGAAACCTGTCGAAATGTTTCGCACGATTATTTTGACTGGAACGCAACTTGTTTCAAATACAAACATATAATAAATGTAGTTTTGGCGTCTGAGATTTTAAACGGAAGGAACTGGGGCATGAAACCACAATACCTAACCTATAGAATAAAAAGAATAAATACTAAACACAAATATTTCATTCCAAGAAAAAATTATTTAAAAAAAAACGATAGCAAATTTATTTAAGAAAAAATATGAAGGTGATTTCAATTCAAAAATTAACAGCAAATGTGGGATCCTCCGCCATTGTAAGAAATTAGAATATTGGTCATTTATATTAAAATTAGATCTAAAAACAATAGTGAATCGTTTTTAAAATATACGATTTTTTTTACTTTTTTACGCACAAGAAACTGTTTACATCTCAGTTACTATGGCGGAAACTAAAAGGTTACACCCTGCGAGCGGTAAAGTAGATCAAAAGGCCGGTTACTGGTAAACAAAACACCAAAAATATAATTGGAATACAATCAATACATGACATGACATATACCTACTATTTTTTCTTCAAGTGTGACATTTTTTAGAATTATTTTAATTGTGTAGTTTGTAATTTCAGCCAAAGTTGCCTGTGTAGGGGAGACCGGTGTCAATTGTAACAGGTGTCAAATGTAACAAGGGTAGGTAACAGGGCCATCTTTTCGAAGTAGATTAAAACGCGCTTACAGAGTGAAGCAGAATTAGTCATAGCTCTTTGGTATTTAGTGTAAGTAATACGCGCAAATACGGCGTCTGTTTCTGACGAATGTCTGCATATCGACAAAAAAGTAAATACAGGTAGTGACACACATTGTTTCTAAAACACTATAAGTGCTCTGCTCGGAAATATTTCAAGTTAAGGAACAGTTTGTGAGTTATATCTGCTTTTATTTTTCATTAAAAAACATTTCGAATTATTACCTAATAAGTACAAAAGAGCAAATAATATCTTTAAAAGTTAAGCGGTGTCAGTTGTAACACATGCCACGGTGTCGATTGTAACGTGTTTAATAATTAAGTACAGTATTGATCATGATAAAAATTACAAGAAAAAACTACTGCTATCAAAAACATAAAAGGAGAAGAACAAAAAAACGAAAAACACTTCCGAAAGTAACAGTCGCAGATTACTCTTCAGATGGCTCGGATGATGAAACTCTGATATGTATTGGCCCATATTTTTTGAGTACAGGAAATTGGTTGCAGTGACGAACATGTAAAATCTGGACACCGGACAAGTTAAATTGTACGAAGAAAGACCTATTTTATGTTTACCTAAACTGCAATTTTGTTAGCGACTAAAGGCATTGGTCAAAATGGTCCATATCACCAACATAATATATATTTTGTTAGCTTTTAGTTGTCATCTGAATTTTTTATAGAAAAAAAAATGTTTTTACAAAAAATTTACCGTTTTTTAAATAGAATAAAATGGCGTGATTAGATTTTTTGAAAACTTAATAATTCTCGAGATATAACACAAACTTATGATTTTTTAAATGGGAACCTATGTTGAAAATAGTTTCGTTTTTTTCCTATTTTATAAGCTTTTCAATGATAAATAACAAGTTTACATTCTTTTGTTTTAAACATTAATAAAAGACGAATTTTTAATTTATTGAGGTGAAAATATTGGAAATTATTAAGAAACAAATGAAAAATTTTATTACAAATCGTCATTTGTTTATTTTGATTCAATATCTATTAATTATGTTCCCAAAATTATTCTTAACCAATTATTTTCGGGGTAGTTAAATTACTAGTTATCGACGTTACAGTTGGCTTTGACACAATCCGAAAAAGATGGTTTAATATGCTTTTGAAGTAAATAAATTGAAAAAATGAGTAAAAATGAAACGAATACTATTAGAAATATGCAAATGATCTGTAATAGATTTTTTCATATGTTTCTTAATAATTTTAATTTTTTTCTACCTAGTAAATTAATAATTATTTCTTATTCAAGTTTAAAACAAAAGAATGTAGACTTGTTATATATCATTGAAAAGCTTTTAAAATAAGCAAAAAAACGAGATTATTTACAACATATTTTCCCATTTAAAAAATTATAAGTTTGTGTTATATCTCGAGAATCATTAAGTTTTCAAAAAATCTAATTACGCCATTTTATTCTACTTAAGAAACGGTAAAATTTTTGTAAAAACATTTTTTCTCTAACTTTTATAATAAATAAGATATGAGTTACTTTCAAAATGAGCGAAAAACGAGTTTATGCCTGTAGCTCAGAAACAAAAGAAGATCGAAATTTCCTGTGGTGACTATTAAACATTTCCGGAAGAGTTGACCCTGGAATGTGCAAACGGTTTTGCTCTATCATTAATATTACCCGAGTTACCTTAAAAAAACATCGAAAATGAGACATCCTGTACAGTAGCATAATATGCTTATTATAATACGTTTGAAGAAAAATATTATTTACTATTCTCTACGATTTAAAAAAAATATTAATAAAAGCTAAAATAAACGTATAATTTATACAATACAATTATGGCAATAACTATGTGGAGGGTGAATAAAAAACATTCTTGGTATGTTTTTACTTACTTTGGTAATGTCAGTCTTTTCCATTCTTCTAATGTATAATTAGTGTGTTCTCTTCCTGGTACATAGCACCAGTGATCAGGTACAGCAAGTGCCAATATAATATTCAGGTATGGCAGAGAAACAATTATCACGAGAAAGAAATTAAATGCAATATTGAACCTCATTTGGAATTTGCCTCTAAATCCGATCTTCTCCATAACTCTATCAAAACGATCATCATCGTTAACTGGAGATAGTTTTCCGGTCAGTGACACTTTACGTTCCATGGTATAAATCTGTAAAAATTGATAATGTTATCAATTTATATATAAAACAAAAAAATGTATTGTTTGAATTAGTACAAGTGATACTCCAAATTAATTGATTATAGAGGTAATATGTACACAGTGAGTGATGAAAGCAATTATAAATTTAAGAAAAATTAGGACAAATTTTGAAATTTAGGAATGGAAAATTTTATTAATTTTATCATTTTAACCTTCAAATTTTAATTGTCATATTTGTTATTTGTTTAAAAATCGTGGAATTAAGATGAAATTTATTTAAGAAATAATGGCATTAAAGAGATTTAAAACAATAAATAAAATTGGACAGTCACGATGTTACGAATTGCTGTTTTTCCTCCTGTCATAGGTAAGGGGAAATGTTTTCGGTCCAAAAATTCGATAGTGAGTTTTCAAGGAATAAGCACGAATTAGAGTCCCCACAACACGTTTTTACTATTTTTACAATGATGTCTTTGTGTGTGACGATTTTTCCGTCAACGACATATCAAACTTCCAAAAATTTCTATTTTCCGTATTTAAGCTTTCTGCATTCATATGATAACATTATTAAGCTCGATTCTGTCAATTTCTTCCACGGCACTGCGTATTCTTTTCTTTATTTCTTCAATATTGTCATAGGTCATAGCCCTCTCAAATATTAAATTACGAAAAAACGATAAAAATCGAGTGAAAGAAAGTAATTATTTTTAACAAATGAATAACGTTAATACTAATAAATTTGGTATAGCCGGAAAGAAAACAAAAAATGCAAACCAAAACACACTGTATACAGGCTGTAAATGAAATAAGTGCATTAAATTTAACCAGTAATGTAACTCGACGAGAGCAACAATATTTCTTAATAACTTTTTTTCTAAGTCTTTTAGATTTTGAGTTAAAATTCTTTAAAGATTTGCTGCATATTTCGTTACCCGCCCATGGAGAATAAATGGCTGCTGCCGTATTCAAGTGGGATACAAACAGCTCAAAAATTGTCGGTTATCGGTTACACTTGTAGTCACAGTAATTAATAAACGAATCAACGGAAATAACATTTATTATTATTTAATTCGCAATAGTACAATTTTAAAATAAATAAATTTAAATTTTGGATAACAAAATTATAAAGTTGTGTATTAAACCAGGCTTTTAATCACCTGTGAATATAGGAGGACAAGGAGGAACGAGGGGTAGGAAGTATCGAGGAAGAGCAAAAGCATAGTTATTAGGTTATGAGATGATTATTTATCTTCGACAAATCATAATAGTTTAAATACGTTATTCAAAAAATGTAAGTACAAACTTTTGTCCATTTAAACGAGGTACATGAGTAACAATAATTAGTCGTCCATTTATTGTTCCCGCTCAAACATTTTTTAATGAAAATTTTTACAGCATTTTCGTCTGTTGAAATGTGTATTGTGCATAATAAATACACCTTCCCAAGTAAATTCAGTCTCATTAATGAACATTATGAACCATTTCCAAAATCGAAGTCTGCTGAAAACATTGATCTTTTTCAACATGATATGGATACAACTGTTGTTTTATTTAAAATTGTCACATGTGACTCTTCGTATTGTGATAAAGATGTACAAGATTAACAAATGTGCGAATATTAGTAACAGTATGATTTGGAAACGCTCCGTCTAAATGCGTTGGCAACTCTATAACACTGTCTTTATACCAACCACAAATTAAAATGTAGTAAAGATACGAATAAATAAATAAACCATAGGTAAGTAATTACAATGTCTGTGTACTCACTATTTGTAAACGTAAGCATTTTGACAGAATTTTACCTGATAAACAATTACTAATGTCAAAATTTAATTGCAACAACTGACAAAACTGTCAATTGCTAAAACAATTTTTTTTATAGCTATTGCTACTGCAGTCAATTATTAGAAAAATACGTGGAACGACTCGTCAATTTACGGGGTTGTAAAAATGCTAAAAAAATATGCGATTTCGAGAAAGAGTTATTAAGAAATAGTGTTTTTCTCGTCGAGTTACATTACTGGTTAAATTTAATGCACTTATTTCATTTATATTCTGTATATACAGCGTGTCTGTCTACAAATAAACCAGCAAATATCTCATATTATTACCTTTAGCGATTTCAACAATATAACATAAATTATAGTATGTTAACTCCTCTATAAAATTACGGAAGTAGATCAATATTATTACTTCCGGTTTTGGAGGAATTGATAGCAACTTATTATTTTCAAATGGAACAACCTATATATTTTTTCAAATTTGAAAAGTACATGAAATTTGCTATCTATCTGTATAAAAACAATCATATATTGTATTATTAATAAATAGAATGGAGAATGATTAAAATACAGTGGACCCCCGGTAATCCGACAAACGTTTTGCAGGGCAGTGTCGGACTATCGAATTTGTCGGATTATAGAGTACTGCCTAAAACCCCCTATAGTCCGGAATTTTTTACAAACGAGTACCTTGTAATCCGACAAATTACAGATCCAGTGATAAGATTCTATATGTTATACTCTGCAGTACAAATCATACTTCATTATGTATGTCAAATTTAGTAAATTAAACACAATAGAGAGCTTACGTTTTATTATGAAATTAACGTCATTAATGCTATAGAACTTACAAACAATAATAACTTTACATTAGGAAATATGTAATTGTGTACAAACAAATGTACATAGGTACTAAAATAATCAAATATTATGAATAAAAATCATACTATGAAGCATGAAAATATTTATCAATTTTTGTTTTGTTTAATATTGTTGAAACGCGAAACCAAAGCTTTGTCGTCATGTCGGATTACAGGGGGTGCCGGATTAGACAGGGGCCGGATTACCGGGGGTCCACTGTATTACATTTTTTTTAAATGTAGGAGGCATTGCAATACAATTTTTTGAATAAAGACATATTCTAATGACATGAAATAACAGATATATACTATATTCACGAAAGATGACTATTCAAGGTCATTTGTTCGAAGAAAGAATACACATCACTTTATAGCAGTAGCTAAGTAACAATTTGTATTAGTAAGAGAAAGATTATTTGACCTATGTCTATTTAATTTATGTGGTGTGGCAGATATACGTAAATAGTGGCATTCCTTTCTAACACACTATAAATAATAGTGACATATGTCGTAGAATTACAGATACTTAATTATCTACTGCACTGCCCTCTGTGCTAATATTTACCCAGTGGCGCTGACGTTTAAATCAAATTGTTATTCCTTGTGTTATAAGTTAATTCTAATATTTTGTATTTTGTAAAAAACGTAAGTGAAGAACATAAATCTTTCAGAAAGGCATTATTTAGAAAGAAACTTAATTTTCAAATGAATTACTTTTTTTCCAGTTAAAATGTATCCATAAATATTTCATGTTGCACGCCTATGCATATGAAATGCAATGAAGTTATCTGTAAGTAATATTATATCAGACGGCTTACAAATGGCCTTGAATAGTCATCTTTCGTGAATAATAGTTTAATAATTAAATATCGTATTAAAGTAAATATATATCAATTTAAATATTTAATTAATTAATTTTCTTTATATTTGAAAGGTTTATGTAAAATAATTGAAATACAAAGCCTTCTATTTTTACCAAAATGGAATACTTTAATCATTCGCCATTTTATTTTTTAATAATACAACATATTATTGTTTTTGTACAGTTGGATAGCAAATTTCATGTACTTTTCAAATTTGTAAAAATATATAGGATGTCCCATTCGAAAATTAAAAGTTGCCATCAATTACTCGAAAACCAGAAATAATAATATTGATCTATTTCCGAAATTTTATAGAGGAGTTAACCTATTATAATTTATGTTATAGTTGAAATCGCTAAAAGTAATAATACGCGAGATATTTGCTGGTTTATTTATAGACGGACATCATGGAGATTAAAATGTATTTTATTAACAATTTATTTCCTCCTTGTATGATACCATCTGGAAAACTTCCAACATTGAATGAAATCTAGCACTTCATTTGTCATAATTAATATTAATATTTGCAGTGCTAATTACCCTTGTACTAAGTGTTAATTAATCACTGATAAAGGATCGCACGCATGAAATAATTTATTGAACGCTTCAAGATATGCGGCAGATAACTCATTCAATTAATTATTTGATTTATAGAGACACGACGAAGAGAAATTAATGAAGTATTGGACAATTTAACACGAAGCAAGTTTAGATGATGAAATAATATTGTTGTTGTGTATTACTTACTTCAGAAAAGATAAAACAATTATTAAGCTATAAATATACGAGTAGTTTTTCGTTGATCGTGTATTAATAAATGATTTTCTATTAATTAATGATTTTAGTGTAAGAAACTATAAATAAGAAACTGCTGAACAATAATTATTATCAACCAAAATATAGCTCTTTAACAGAGATGTAAAAACATAAATTACCCGATAAATTACCACTGAAATTACCGTAAGTTATAGTAAATAACCAGAGATTTTTTTACCTTCCGTAACGTTTAGGTAAGGAAGGTATTGTCTTTGTTCAAAAAATTCGGTGTTGATTTTTTAATGAATAAGCACGTTTTAGGGTACCTAGAATACGATTTTACTATTTATACGATGATGTCTGTGTGTGTGTGGGTGTGGGTGGGTGTGTGTGGGTGTGTGTGCGTGTGTGTGGGTGTGTGTGAGTGTGTGTGGGTGTGTGTGTGGGTGTGTGTGGGTGTGTGTGGGTGTGTGTGGATGTGTGTGGGTGTGTGTGGGTGTGTATGGGTGTGTGTGGGTGTGTGTGTGAGTGTGTGTGGGTGTGTGTGGATGTGTGTGGGTGTGTGTGTGGGTGGGTGTGGGTGTGTGGGGGTGTGTGTGGGCGTGTGTGGGTGTGTGTGTGTGTGTGTGTGTGGGTGTGTGTGTGTGTGTGGGTGTGTGGGTTTGTGTGGGTGTGTGGGTTTGTGTGTGTGTGTGTGTGTGAAAACGTGTGTGTGCATGCGTGCGTGTGCGTGTGCGTGCGTGTGTGTGTGTGTGTGTGTGAGAGAGAGAGAGAGAGAGAGAGTGTGTGACAAACGTTTGCTCTGCGATAACTCTAATATTACAATTCCAAAATTATAATTCTTTCGTATTTCTCTTCGTTACATCCATATGAAGAGCTGATTAGATTTTGGTTATAATTGGTCAACCAGAAGTACGCGCATTTGAAGATTTTATAGTTTTTCTTGAAAAAACAATGATAATTAATATTTTTTCACATTAAAAGAAGCTTGCAGTACTTGTTAAAATGCTTGACAATTTACAGTACAAGGATCCCCCAGAAATGGACTGGATACAGTGCAAATTATGCAAACTTTGGTGGCATGAAATTTGCACCACATATTATGGCCAAAAAATATTTAAATGCGACAAATGTGTACCAGAATAATATGCGTACTCTTTGGCTTAATAGTTGCGTACTCTTAGATTCATGTACGTCTAAGAGTACGCAATTCTCATTTTGTTTATTTTCATTAATATAAAAAATATGAATAAATGAATCCACTTAGAATTTTGTTGCCAAATGTACAAACAATATATATTTTCATAAATGATAAGTATTTTTTTCAAAATAATTTTTTTACAGGCCAAAAAGGAAAATTTGCGTACTCTTACCCGCCTTTACCCTACGGTAATTTCTAAACGATTATAGGGCGTTATTGTAACTTCCAAGATGAAAGAACGTAAACGCTAACGTTATGTAGAAAACACTTTATTTTAAAAATAAGGGACTTTTAATTTCGATGTTTACCGCATTTAATTAATGTATTCACGTTAACGTTAACGCTAAAAGCAACACAAATGAAGTAATAGCCGCACTTTTCACCGAAACATAACCTCGATACATTCAGAATGCGTGACGTTAAACGCTCCTATATATTTATATCTCTCGAAATTCATATTCTATTAATTCGTTCAAAATATAAATAATGTTCACGGACTAGCTACACTAGTTATATAAAAAATATGTAAACTGAGTTAAAAACTACTTATCTGTCAAAGAATATATAAATTTTGAAACCGTAGATGTTTATTTTTAAAATGTAAATTAGTAATATCTTATCCATTAGTTAACGAACTACTTCCAATAACTATAAAATTAATTAACTCACCTATTTAATTATTCGAGTTACATTCACACTTGTACATTAAATTATTCTAATCTATTAAATTTTCTATCTACGTCTCAGTACTATCAAATATAGTTATCTTAATTTCACAACTTACCAGAGATTAAAATAAATATTTAACACAAAAATTTAATATAGTCGTCGTTCGAGATATCTACTTTGTATAATAATATTCTCGCTGAAAATTAATATATATGACAAGACCAGCATGATATACCAATTTCTTATCATTTGCATATTTCTTCAAATGATAGGAAATGGTTATAAAATTAGTATGAATTATCTCTCGAAAATATTTCTTGTAACGTCAGAAAAAATCTTTTGCGATTATGTTAATTTATGCTATAATTTACTACCTTTTAATACAATAGTAATCTATATAAATATTGACTTAATTTAAATATGTAGTTTTAAAGATTTTGTGTTCCTAGGAAAATTATTTTGATGTATTTAGTTTGCACACATTTTTTATATGTTGTGTCATTCACTACTACAATTTGTTGATATTGTTTATGAACTTGAATGTTTGTTTACAATTTCTCGTTACTGAGATAATCGGCATAACTATTATCAGTTCCGTTTACTCGTATTTGTTTTTTGAATATAATTCTATGAAAAGATTTGAACAGTGGAGAATATTTTATAATATTATTTAAGCATAAACAATGGGCCCGTCCAAGTCTTCGACTTTTTACAAATTACATGTCGCATATGAATTTAGAATATAAATAAATGAAAACGAAATAAAAATTGCTATATTAATTGTATTTTTATACCGATAATAATGTAATTAAAGTTTTTAGCGAAAAATGATCGCCATGTTGTGACGTCAATGTCACTACAGTCGTCCAGTTACCCTGTGAAAATGTCACTATAGAGTGGACCATGCATATTTTGCTCATAAATTCGCGATTGGCTTTACACATAATCTAACATGCACATATTTAATATATTGGAGTAATATTTTATTAATATCAAAAGAAAATTTACTTCTTAAATAAATTTATATTATAATTTATATTTTAATTAATATAATCTCAATACTTGTCATTGTTGTAATCCATTTAGTAAATAGGAATGTAAATGCTGGATTACCTTTTATTATGAACTATGTTTTGATTTTTGTAATCATACTGTCATTGTTGTATTTAATTATAAATAGAAAATAGTGTAAATACTATTTTAATTATAATAAGGACACGTGGTGAGTATGATAACCTTCAATAGTATATTAAAGAAAGTCTTAAAGACACATTCATTAAAGCATAATTAACCTGATTATGAAAAGGAGCAAAAATTATTAATTTTATTTACCTGATTTTTACATAAATTAACATTTAACACTATTCATGTAAGTAAACCAAATAAATATATATTTTGAAATAATATTAACATTTTAATGGTAACGTATGTCGGTTATCTCTACTTATGGCGGAGTGACGCTAACGTCGCAACTTTCGCGCCAAAACTTTAATAATTATTTTAGGCGTTATTAAGTATAATTTCAAGAAAACAAAAAATACGGAATTACTATTTTTAAATTCTTCGTAACATATAAAAAATTCAAAAAAAGTTGGACGGGCCCATTATTAGTAAATATTAGGGTGACCAGATTTATAAATTGCAAAACCGGGACATTTTTCAGGGAATTGTAAAACTAGTGGCGGCTCGTGCACCGAAATTTTGGTGAGGCGCGGTATCCAGTATAAAAAGCGCCGCATGCGATTTTTTTTTATTAAGTCAAATGCCTTATAATTGCAAGTTACATTTTTCAAGGGATGTGAAGCTGCATGTTTCTCCCCTTTCATGTACAAAAATAAATTGCCAGGTGACAGAACATTTTAGAAAAGAGAATTATGTTTAACAGATTGTTGACTTACTTACACATAGTTTAATATGTTCTTAAATTAAAGTAAAAACATCCCAAAACCCATACGTTTTGTAAGCACAGTATAGATGGAGGAAGCGACCTACGAAACTCTTTACAGAATCTGCCAATTGGACGTTGTAAAGTTTTATGGGGTTTGCATTTCGTGTTTCTGGAGTAGGTAGATTTTTCTGTCCTGACCGTGCCTGAAATTTGCATTCAAAATGTTTCCTTCTTATGCATTTTTACATCTGTATTAAAATAATAATGCATTTTAAATGTACTTTTTCTAAATTCAATTTGTAAATTGAAAAGATATTAAAATATTATAGGATGTTTCTTAATTATATAATTTTAAATATGTGTTCAAATAATAATGAGTTTTACATATACTTCTTTTACCATTAATTTATAAATTAAAAAGAGATTAAATATTATATGGATTACAATAAATGCAAGCGTAACTTTTAAATACAAACAGTTTTTGGAAATTTTCTTTTGAAGTACAGGCTGTCTCATTTTTGATGTTTTTTTAAAGTACCTTGCGTAATATTGATGATAGAGTAAAACCGTTTGCACATTCCAGGGTCAACTTTTCCAGAAAAGTTTAATAGTATCCACAGGAATTTTCGATCTTCTTTTGTTTCTGAGCTACAGGCAAAAACTTGTTTTTCGCTCATTTTGAAAATATATCATATCTTATTTATTATGATAGTTAGAGAAAAATGGTTTTTACAAAAATTTTACCGTTTTTTAGATAGATTAAAATGGTATAATTAGATTTGTTGAAAACTTAATAATTCTCGAGATATAACACTAACTTATGATTTTTTAAATGGGAACCTATGTTGAAAATAGTCTCGTCTTTTTGCTTATTTTATAAGCTTTTCAATTATATATAACAAGTCTACATTGGGGAATTTTTATCTCTTGTAGGGGAAAAAACAGGGGAATAGTTGTTCTGGAGGATTTTTCAGGGGACTATAATTATAATAAAAGCCAAAAATATATAAGTAACCAAATTTATTTTTTTAAAAATGATATTGTTACAAGTGCGTCATGAATCCATATGGAATGAAGTTTCTTCCAAGGATATTTCCCAGTGGCGGCTTGTCAGGGTAGGCAGGTGAGGCAGTGTCGCACCAGAAAATAAATGAAGCTTAAATAATGTAAAGTAGTATGTAATAGTTATTTACGTATAGAGAGCCGAAAGAAAGGGTTTACGCCTGCAGACGAAATTTGAAGCCCGACGCGAAGCGGAGGGCTTTTATTCGTCCAAGGGCGTAAACCTCTTTCGGCCTGAGGTACGTACAACGTTTTACGTACAACTGAATATGATACTGAAATTTCTAAAAAAAAAAATTGCTAGAAGCTAATAAAGCTTTAGCGGATTTGCGTTCTGGTAAGTCACAGGACCGATATCAAAACGAATACGATGTGTTGCAAGCCTGGTTGACAGAAAAAAATGTGACAATTTTGAACGAAACTCTGTTGCTCGCATATTTCAATGAAAAGGTATGGTGATATATCAATATTACTCGTATATATTTTTATTCTATAGATTGTGCTTACTTTTCAGTCTAAAATATATGAGTTCTTCATTATGGTCCAAATTTTCCATGATCAAGATGATGTTAATGATAAAGAAGAATTTGAATTGAATTAAAGAAATCTTCAGAGACAATTCATTTGGAGGGTATTTCGTTGAATAATATATCCAAAAGTATTATAAATATCCACAAATAAAATATTATTTACCGTTATTTGTTTTTTTTTTGTCATATTTTTTACCGCCCGGCGGGCTTTTACTTTACACTTTACCGCCCGCAGGGTGTAATCTTTCATTTTCCGCCACGGTAACTAAAATGTAAACAAACAATTACAATACAGTTGTGCGTAAATTAAATTTCAACTTATTCCGTTAATGTTTGTCTTTATATCAAAAGAATAATTTATGCAACCACCATAACTAATCTGTAATGTAGTTCACCTAATTTTCACCCTGTAAAGTGCTTCTCGAAATGAGTAGTATAATGCCTAGTATTGCCTAATGTTTTTGATACGGGTTTCATTCATATGTGCGCTAGACAAAGAGCTGTTCGAGGCAGTGCTTCAAATCCAACATACAATGAGTGTGTAAAGGATAAAAGTTAGTTTACAATCAAACGCCGCGTACTGACAAATTTTGTAAGTAGGTTCACGACATCTACTGTACATTGTTGCAACCCAGATTAAATAATATTAACTGCATAGTGCATATTGCATTCGACAATTTCGACATAAACATAACATAACCTGTCTAGCATTTTTATTATAATAGGCTCTGGTTTGCGATTTAGTTGAAAACAAAACAAATGTAATGGCTTCGACTGGGCTTTAAAAGATAACTTCGAATTAAGTGACAATAATATTAGGAATAATTCTGAAGATATTGTTAATTTTTAAATTAACAAAAATTTATTTCATAACTGTCTTATGAAGAAAAGAATTAAAACAATCAAACAGACCTTAGTAAATCATTAATAAATATTGGATAAGAAGGCAAGAGGCAACTAACACTTGGTATGATAAATATAATAGGCTTGTCGGCAGTAAAGTTTTTAATAAATTATTTTGTTAGCCGTGCATACTTTTTACTAGTACTACTAACATATGTAAAGATCACATTGCTTCAACTTGTAAATTTGAACTTTTAGGGAAGCAAAATATTTCTACCGGTATTGATAGTGCATGAAAAATTGAAATTCAAAATTTTAATTCGTCGTTATCGATATCTGTGTACAAAGCAGATTGGAACACCCAGCAATGGGTAATATGCTATGATGATATATTTATTTTTTATTTTATTTATTTTATTAATGTAGATTTCAATTATAAGGCATTTGACCTTGAATGAAAAAAAATTCTGGATACCTTGCCTCACCAAAGTTTTGAATGCACGAGCCGCCACTGAACCCTACCCGTTTCATATACAATGATTGATGTTTGAATTCCAATTCTACTTCGGCACATACTCTGGGTGTATCAACTTTGAACGATCCCAGAGTATGTTAAAAAATTTAATTCCGGAAACATTTACAAATGTAAGGACAATGAAGTAGATATTATTGATGTATTTAATTCAGAATAATAATATACTTTGTTTTAGATGTGCTAGATAAATACATTTTATTTGGGGTATTTTTTCTTCAATCTTGTTGATTTTAGGGATTTTTAGATTTCATTTGGGGGAAATCAGTATCAACCTTGTGTTCACTCGTTATTCGCCTCGTTTTTCGCCTCGCAGCTCGTAGCGCTCACTGCGGGAGCGGTTTTTGGGAACGAGTCAAAGGCTTGTAGCGATGCGGTGAACTCAGTCTTTACACTCGGCGAATGTGAAACGGTCATTCTCGTATAAAAACGCATCTATACATCCGCAGGAATGGCGAGTCGAATCGCAAACCAAGTGTCGGAGCAAATGTGTAGTCTATTCATTTGTCATTCGTCTCGTTTCCCGCCTTGCCGCTCGTAGCGCTCGCTCCGGGAGCGGTTTTTGGGGACGAGTCAAAGGCTCGTAGCCAGGGCAGGCGCGATAGGTGAGGCGGCGAGGCGGCCGCCTCAGGCGCCGGATTGAAATAGGCGCCAAAACGACATACTAAAAATATAAAATTTTAGTAAACAGCTGAAAATTTTCTTAATGATTTAATGCACTTATATCATTTATAAAATTATATTAAATTTAATTACAGCCGATTCTTCATTTGCCACTGAGCATTTTAACATCGTTTGGCTTTTTTGTAGCGATAACAGGAGAAGCGAAGTACAAGAAAAAAAATTGAAATTTATTTTTCAATTTCAAACGGTGTACCTATTAATTCTTTGGATGATTTAAATTTTAAACAATTTACAGTTAATCTTAAGCGATGACAATGAAGCCGATATATCTGCAACTAATTGTAATGAGGAGCTAATAAACATGAAAATTTTTATTTGTAAATATGATTTTCAATGTAGGTACGATTATATTATCAAACGTTGTTATAGCTTTAAGAATACTTTTAATATTCCCGGTAACTAGCAGCAGTAATAAGTTGAACATAGTTTTTCGAAACTGTAAATTATAAAGAATTATTTTTGAAAAAGAAACACAAGAACGACTAAATGATCTAGGTGTAATTTCCATAGATGCAATAGATAACAAAACTATAAAGATGCTATTAAGCCACTTGTGATAAAAACAGCTTGAATAATTATTTAATAAATATTTTTTTACTATGCAGTACTATTTTAAATGTTTTCCTTTTTTCTACATTCTTGATGTTCAATGACTTTTTACATTTAAATATTAAGTATATTTTGAAATACATAAAAATTTCATGTCAATTAAGCCATAATTTTTCTTTTACACCCGTTGCCATATTAATTTGAATATGGTATTTCAAAATGTTGGGATGGGTAATATGAAAATAATAAATAGACAAGGTTTTTTTTGCCCAATACAATGTTCGTTCAATATGAGTTTTTTTTTTTTAATTAAAAGGCGTCGTTTTGAATATTGCCTCATGCGCCACGAGGTATCGGCCCGGCCCTGCTCGTAGCGATGCGGCGAAATCTGTCTTTATACTCGGCAAGTGTGACACGGTCATTCGCGTTGTGGGGGCGAACGTGCGAATGCCACTCGCGAAATTCGGCGAGTAACAAGACGAAACACGAGTACGAATGTGTAGATGCGCCTTAAGAGGCATATTTACCCCTGTGCTAAACTATGAAGCGAAAATTCAAATAAATTGTTTCTGTACTAGAACTATTAACATTTTAAAAAATTCAACACAACACAAACCTACTTGCGAAATTAATCTGCATTTTAAAAAATAATTATTAAAATCTATTAGTATTTGAGTTTGATTTTATAGGCAAAACAGCATTTCTCGATTTTCCCATAAAATCAAAGTCAAATACTAATAAATTTCAATAATTATTTTTTTAAAATGCAGTTTAATATCGGAAATAGGTTTGTGTTGTGTTGAATTTTTAAAAATGTTAGTAGTTCTAGTAGAGGAACAATTTATTTGAATTTTCGCTTCATATTTTAGCACAGGGGTAAATATGCCTCTTAAGGAAATTGAAGGCCTTGGAGATCCAATTATTTATTTAAATCGTTTATTTAAAAATATGGACGTTTCGAACCATATCCTCATCCTCAGCTACAATTTTTAAAAAAATGTATATGTACAATATGGATTACAATAATTACGTAGTTAATTTGTTCTCGTTGTGGGGAAGAACGTGCGAATACCACTCGCGAATTTCGGCGAGTGACGAGGCAAAACACGAGTGCAAATGTGGATAAAAGCTAGGTGCAACTACACATTTGCACTCGTATTTTGCTTCGTCACTCGCCAAAATTCGCGAGTGACATTCGCACGTTCGTCCCCACAACGCGAATGACCGTCTTCACACTCGCCAAGTGTAATGACTGAGTTCGTCGCATCGCTACAAGCCTTTGACCGAGGCCATACGAGAATACAAGCCTGAATACTCACTTCATGACGTCACAGCGAGCCTCTTACTGTCACGCCACGCCTCGAACGCTAGCATTGTAAGCATAGGAAATAAGGAAATATACGGAATTTTAAATAAATAGGATTGGAGAATGTGATTTATAAAGATATACAACTCCTAAATAAGTATTTAAATATTATGTATTACCTATTTTATATTCATAACTAAACAAATTAAATAAGAAATAAGTTAGAAACAGCCTATATGTTTCACTTTAAATTATTTATTTTTGTTCTAATTGTACAAGAATAAAAGAAAAACGAATAAACATTATATAACACAGAACATAATATGAAAATGATAATAATGAAACTAAAAATGACGAATGAAAAACTTTTAGGTGCTATTTTGTATACGGGTTGTATTATTTATTTTAATATTTTTGAAATAAACGCTACATTTCAGATTTTCCGTTATTGTTAGAGAGAGATATATATTTGGGGAATATTGTTAGACAATTTTATCTTAAATATTGTTAAATGGTTATCTACCTTTTTAAATATGAAATCATTTACTCATTTTAACTTTGTTTCATAATTTGTATCACTGTCAATATTTAAATTAAATTTCAATTTTGGTTTTTTCATATATTCCTGGCAAATGTCTGCATTTTTTCTCTTGCGGGATACATACAGTTCAGATAAAATTGAGGACTGGATTTTAAGTATATGCGCCAACCGTCAATTTTAAACGTTTTCTTTGTAAAATTAAACGTGTACCATCTTTTCTACTGACTTCGAGATCACGAATAATACATTTTTCCTCAAAATGCAAACAGCTGAGGAATTTGTGATCTTATAATTTAGTCGATGTATTGCATTTGACCATTTTCTCTGCATTTCACTATCGCGTGGAAAGTTAAAAACATTGATGAATTTATTTGTGTTACTGTAATTGCTCCTGCACATTGGCACACAGCATTTGAAAACGATTTTTATAGTTTCCTACAACGAGAAATAATAGAAATAAGACGTTCCGTCCCGCGTTGTGTCGTGCGTCCACTCTCGCTGATTGCTATACGTCGACTGTTTGTAGAAGGCTAGACTAGCGTTCGGGCCTTTTAGCTAGGCGTGACGCATTGTGCAGGGATAAACATTCAGGCCTGTATTCTCGTATGGCCTCGCTTTAACTCATTCCCAAAAACCGCTCCCGGAGCGAGCGCTACGAGCTGCAAGGTAAGGAACGAGGCGAATGACGAATGAATAGACTACACATTTGTCCTGCCACTCGCCTTGCGATTCGACTCGCCATTCGTGCGAATGTGTAGATGCGTTAATATGTTTATAATCGAGAATGACTTATTTATTACTTTTATTTGTAAAACTTTCAATACCTACTTAGTTTTGAAAAATATTACAAGCACAAATAGAATAACAAAAATATAAAGGAATGGTAAATTGGAGGTTATGTTAGGGTCAAATCAATTTAATAAAAATAAATCCAAGTCTTCTATTTTTACCAGAACATCTCCGTTAATTGTGAATAATTTTTCTTCTTCGACGTTTGAGATCTTCTATCATTCAACTTGTTTTCCTACTCGCTGCTCGTCTTCTCATTTGCATACGAACTCTGGTGCTGGTGTAAGCAATGCATGTCACTCGCTCCATTAGCTTCTAAAATCTTTGATTTCTTACAGTCACAGCTGTTAATTACACTACTGATAGAAAGTTTTGTTCATCACAAGATTAAGAGATTGGAATTCTCCGTACTCATATTCAAATGAAGAAATGTTTAGGATTGAATTTCATTGGTAATTACTTAAAGTTTTATTAATATTTAATGTAAAACTACAGGCTATCTCTTAATGTATTAACTTTGTAAGAGAATTATTATAAGAAGTTGTTCATTAGAAAATGTAGACATATACAATAATTTTGTTGGTATACATTTACATTAATTTTCATTAATATTTATATTGTATTACATTCAATATTTTTTTTATCTGCAGGGGAGACCGTTGTACCTTGGGACTATCTGTACCTCGGGACACCGACATTTGAAAGCCCGCCGTTACACTTAAATTAATAAAATTCTGATTGAATACTTATTTGCTCACTAGATGGCTGTACATGTATTCTAGTGATATTTGGTTGCATGATAACCAAGATATTTGAGAAAGAAAATTTTTTTATATGTAAAGTAAATTTTCATTCTACAACATCGAGCTACATACTATATCAAAACTAATAAAATTTCACTCTTTGTATGTTACTTACAATAAAGTGTATAGAATAAGCTTTATATTATTAAAGTCACAATTTTGTAACTGTAGTGTTATTTGCGTTTCATTGTTAAATATTTTGGTAGGTTATATGTTGTACCTTGGGCCATTTTAGAATATGTACCTTGGGACTGTCCCAAGGTACAAATTTTAATATAAACTTTATTTTGCAGAAGCATAAAAGTAAAAATAATATAAAAGGGATTATGCCAAATCCGGAGAATATGCAGGCTGCTGTAAAAATTGTGCTAAAATGAAAAATGTCCGTACGACAAGCTGCGTCAACGTATAATATGTCAAAATCAACTCTATCAAGGCTTATACTTAATTTCAAAGAAAATGAACTTCAAACTTTTGAATACAGACCATGAAATGATACTAAAAAAAATATTTAGCAGCCAACAAGAAACAGATTTAGTGATATACTTAAAAGTCCCATGTTATTGTGAACAAATTTGGTTTATCTTTCTATAATATTACTTACAAATCTTTAAACTATGTATGCATATTTTTGTACGTTGATCTTTAGGCCAGTTGGCAGAGCGTTTAAAAAAGGTTATTGTGGAAATAAATTGTACCAAACTGGAATAAATGTTGTTCCCTTTATTGGGACCTACAAAAAGACATACTGATTTTGCACCCTCTATAGCGACCCCGGATTTTGTCCCTCCCTATCTTGGATCAAATGTGCAAAAAATGAGTGCAAAATTAGTATGTATTTTAGAGGTCGCAATAAAGAAAATAAAATTTATTCCAGCTTGCCACCAATATTTTCACAATAAACCATTTGCCGACTGGCCTACTTAGCGTGCTCTCAATAATAAAATACTTGCCTTGGGTAAATGAATATATTAACAAGTTTTATAAAAATACTATTGCTAATACAAGTATTGGATAGAAAACTTGTTATCACCTTTCTCAATGCAGATTCACCCCCCTGGTTTACATCTTTGAATTTATGCTGTCAATGGCTGATGACAGTTCTTTGTTTGGAATGACGTAACCTTAGCAACCGTTAGTTCTATTCTGTGGTGCTAGAGGCACTCGTGCAAATTTGCAATGGACCTTTTCAATTTAAAGAGATAGAAGATATGCGCAATGGGAATCTGCGCATAGTAAGAACAACTGAGATCTATGACGTTTGATTCTAAAAAAATGAGACGTAAAATGTGAGAAAATCTCAGATAACTTTAAAAAATCTTATCGAAATAAGTTACAAAAGCTTTTATTGAAGTTAAAATGTCTAACGACGCAAATTTTAACTGAGAATA
This sequence comes from Harpalus rubripes, assembly GCA_963082715.1. Taxonomy (NCBI): domain Eukaryota; kingdom Metazoa; phylum Arthropoda; class Insecta; order Coleoptera; family Carabidae; genus Harpalus; species Harpalus rubripes. Next base: position 79,398,855 of record OY720449.1, on the reverse strand, counting down.
CAGGTATTTTAATGACTGCAATATTTTTGACGTTTGACAGCCCAACTGGCAGTTGTTCGCTCCATTTTCTTACTATTTGCAGCGATAGAAAGAGATATCCGTTAAATTGAAAAGGACCATTGTGTGTCTATTGAATATGAACTCATGATTTTAGAATATTACTGTTGCCATCTGTTGAGTTCTGAAGTAACTTTTATTACAAAGACGACATGCTCAAAGAAAGAGACACCAAAGCATTATCATGACCTCTTAGATAGAATCTAAAACAGTATTTAAATGGTTGGATAATTTTGTGTTTCGGTATTATTATTTTTTTATAATTTATCTTCAGCAAACAAATCGTTATTATAACAAAACTGACTACTCATAGATACGTCAAACGCCACCGCAAAATAAAACAGCAAATATCAAATCGGATTAGGACAATACGTTGAGAAGAGAAGAGAGGCCTTGGTAATACAAAACTATCTCTTTCTTCGAGCCTGTCGTCTTTACCTTCCGTCACCTTTAGGTAAGGAAGTTATTGTCTTTGGTCAAAAAGGCGATGATGAGTTTTTAATGAATAAGCACGTTTTAGGGTCCCTAGAATATGATTTTACTATTTTTACGATGATGTATGGATGGATATATGTTATGTATGTATGTATGTATGTATGTATGTATGTGTGTGTGTGTGACGATTTTTTTGAATCGCATAACTCCAATACCACCTTTCCAAAAATTATAATTTTTTCGTATTTTTCTTCTCTACATCCAAATGAAGAGCTGATTAGATTTTGGTTATAATTGGTCGACCGGAAGTACCCTAATTGTAAGATTTTGACAGTTTTTCTTGAAGAAACGCTGCTAAATATCATTTTTTCATATTTAATTTTATTATAAATATTACAGAACATTTTATTCTCTATACGATTTGATTACATTTTATACTTTATATTCAGTAGATTGGCGCACCCAGCAATGGGTAATATGCCGTGGTGATATATTTATTATTTATATTTATTTAAAAAATTATAAAGAAATTAAATTTCACAGAAAAGCCAACTTTGCTATAAACATGGAAACATCTACTATATTAAGAAAATTTTGATTGACAGATGTCAGTGTCAAGTGCAATTGTCATAGTATTTTTGTGTTATAATTTTACTGGAAATATAGAAACTTTCTGTATGGAATTTGTACAAAATTCATAGAACTGATGTAAGGTAATGTACTGGAAATATAGAGTCCTTTGCAAGAAATTTTCTGTGTGGAATTTGTACAAACTACATAGAATTGACGGAAGGTAATGTGCTGGCCACATCAGATTTTTTCTAAAGACATGTAGTACTGGAGGGTAGAATGTGTGTTTTCTGACGTGAATTTCACAAGTCCCCATTAAACGTAGTATACACCGTATTTATGAGGCGGAGGGGAGTCGCTTACAAAGAACTTAAATTTTTAGATTTGTAATAAAAATGTAAAAGTTTCAAAAAGTAATATAAAATAAAATTAAATTTTCGAAGTTCATCAGATAATTGTAATTATATTTGTATACTAGCGTATTATAACAACAACTTTTCGATTGTCATTTCCATTGTTAAATGAAGTACTTTTAAGCACTAGTGCTTAAAAAGGACAGTTTAATGCGTAATAGTACTAAATACCTATTATAACTGTTTATTTATGATAAATATTTACAACGCAATTACTTAAATTACTAAATTGAACATTTGATGTCGTTCTTAAGGTATACCACCTATGGTATTTATACCTACAGGAAGCGTGCAACACTTAAAATTTATATAGGTTAGAAAAAACCGTTGATGTTCAGTATGAGTAGGTCGAAGTTGTGCGTACTTGCGAAACATTGCTAAACAGTTGATTCCATCGATAAACCCTTCAGTTATCATAAAAAATCGTGAAATATTCGTTTTAGTATTTGGAATATTAATTTTTATGAACGAAGTAGAATCTTCAATATCTCCTACACGTAAAAACGTAAGTTCCTCCCGGCGACATGCCCCATAGATTCCAACAATTAACACAACCTTTGCCAATAAATAATCCTTGTCATCAGCTTCCTTCATGAAACGAACTATCTCTTGCTTAGTGAATATTATTGATTTTTTAGGCTTATATCCACTAGCTTTTCTTTTTAAGAATGCAATAAGATTGGTAAATTTACTTATATCCACATTCTTATTAAGGTATATCATAGTTCGGAGCATAGAATTATTACTCCATAAAGTGGATGGCTTATAAATGGACGATAATTTCGAGAAATAGGCTAAAACTACCTTTTCTGTAATGTGCCCAACGTTTTTCTCCGCACACCAACTGTCAAATTTTTTGTAAGTTTCTTCATACAATTTTTTTGATTTTCCTGGAACCAGTGTAGCCAATGCAGCCTCTGCACCATTTTCAATATCAGAGGCGTTTATTCGTTGAATGTCGATTCCTCGAGTTAAAAAAAAATACAAGTTTAATAAAAAATATATACATTGCAATCTTTATTTCATAAATAAAATTTATAATTTGCGGAAACTTTTGACCCGCAGTGTACATACATAAAAGTAATATGATATATCCATACCTGTATTCAATAAATATAATAAATCTGTACGTATTTGACAATTAATTAAATTTAAAATTTATTTCCAGATACTGAAGAACACAGCACCAGTTCGTCTCTCCGAAATTAAAAATTCACAATTCTGCAACGGTAAGTATAAGTATCATTCAATTTCCGCAATTTATAATTCACAATCTTTCACGATGTATATTTTCCCCCTAAATCTTTCATTGCCCTTATATTTCCTCCTGTAAATAATTCATCACGGCCGCGGCGTATCTTTTTAAGCAAGGGAAAGAATTCCTCCACCTCTTCATTTAGTGATTAGTGTTGTGGGTATCTGGTTTCGTTTTCGGTTTCGGTGTTTCCGTGCGGTGATTAGAAAGGGGAAGGACTGAGTTGTTTAGTGTAGGCGGGGCTGTCACCCTATCTTAGATCGAGCAGGCCCTGCAAGGGCCGGTCGCTGACCCAACACCAGAGGGTTTTTTATTTTGAATATGGTTATATTGACTACGTGTATAGCTATGTAATATGTAGGATGAAAATCAGGTTGAGTATATAAGGGAATGACTACAATTTGATTCCCGGAAATAAAAATAATGAATAATATAATAAATAAAATATACTTCTTAAGAATTATGATTTTATTTTAGAATAAATTTTTAAAAAATGTAATAAATAAAAACATCGCTTTTCACTTTTTCAAACTTTTTATTAGTCAGAAAAAACTCCATGAAATATGTACAGGGTGTAAATGAAATAAGTGCATTAAATTTAACCAGTAATGTAATTCGACGAGTGCAACAATGTTCTATATTCTAAGTGTTTTAGATTTTGAGTTAAAATTCTTTAAAGATTTGCTGCATATTTCGTTACCCGCCTATGGAGAACAAATGGCTGCTGTCGTATTCAAGTGGGATACAAACAGCTCGAAAATGATCGGTTATCAGTTACACTTGCAATCACAGTAATTAATAAACGAATCAACGGAAATAACATTTATTATTAATTATTTCGTAATAGTACAATTTTTAAAATAAGGAAATTTAAATTTTGGATAACAAACATATAAAGTTGTATATTAAACCAGGCATTTAATCACCTGTGAATAGAGAATGACAAGGAGGAACGAGGGGTAAGAGGTATCGAGGAAGAGCAAAACCATAGTTATTAGGTTATGAGATGATTATTTATCTTCGACAAATCATAATAGTTTAAATACGTTATTCGGAAAATGTAAGTACAAACTTTTATCCATTTAAACGAGGTACATGAGTACCAATAATTAGTCGTCCATTTATTGTTCCTTACGTTTTTTCTACTTTGTCGCGCATGAGCAGCAAAGTGACATTTTGCGTTGACAAAAGAGAGCCCAAATAGTTACTTTGTATATAGATTGTAGAAAAAGATATTTACAGAAAAATATAAAGTAATTCATGGTAAATATTAGGAATGAGATTAATGGTGAACAAAATTTTGAAATATGAATAAACCCTTAATAAATTTTCAATATATATATATATATATATATATATATATATATATATATATATATATATATATATATATATATATATATATATATATATATATATATATATATATATATATCGGGTGTCTACTTTATTTCCCGAACATAGGAAATTCAAATTTTCGTTTGGTGATATCTCTTTACCTATTAATTTAAGAAAAGAAGGGTAAAGAAGAAAAATGTTCGGAATAAATATATATTGTTTTTATTGTCACATTTGTCGTTTATGCTTTTCTTGACCACGTTTTTATAGAACATTCATTACACTCGTCAGCTCGTCGTATGTAATAAATTCAATAGGAGCATTGTATTAATATAGAACCTATAAAATAAATGTAAGATATAATAATAATTAGGTCACTTTAAACGAAATAATTAAAATCAGGTCATTTTAATAATAGATTATGTTTTACATTCTATATACTCGTATTTAGTTCATGGCTCAGCAATTTATGTAACAAACTTATTGCTACATCTAAAAAAATAAAGTCTGTAATTGTATGCCATTGATCAATAAATAAATAAATATAAATACATTAACTATACAAAAAAATATCAATGTTTGTCTCAAATAAAAGAAAATAAATAAAATATACATTTCATCATAGCTTATTACCCATTCCTGGATGTGCTAATTTGCTTTTATTTGCAGATATCGGTAATGATGATGTACATACTGTATCGTTGAGAGCGTTACCTACTGATCTCACAAAGCTGTTGTGGAGAGAGCACCCCCAATAATACCCATTGTCAATAGTTTTCTTGATTTCGTAGAATTTTATATAAGTAGTTCTAGAAAATTTTATCTTGGTGTTTTTTCTTAGTACATATACCTTATACGTATTTTGACTTTCTAATAAGTGTTGGGCTACTTGAATAATAATTTTCAAGTTAACTTAAGTAGGGTTCAAATTCAGAATGTCAAAACCACAAATAGGTACATAAAGCACTCAGCCACACAACTAAAATAATGAGTTATAATTCCTTCAATTAATTTAAATGCATACGTATAAAATTTATGGGTTTTATATTGTGGATAAATTAACTTGTTTCTGATTTATAGCAGCTTCCTGGGGGCTTGCGAAATAGATTTAGAGAGTCACGTTGTGATGATAATTATCCATTTATTTTATATTTATATATTTTAGAACTCCTATTTTGTTACACTATGAGAAAATGACTTGCAAACCTAAACCCTTAATTTTGCGAATTGAGTTTAATACTCAGTAGGTAGTTATATCAAATAATGTAAAATAACTAGTGCTTTTTTAGGGGAACTAATAACTTTAGAAAAAAATATTATATACAAAAAATGACCAGGAATAAGGGGCTAATTTACTATGAATAACAAAACAAAATGCAACCAATAGCTCTTAAAAACAAAATTATATTTTTTAAATGGTAAACTATATATTTTTTACTTCCTTGTACGAAGTAAAGGAAGTATTGTAATCGCGAAAAATTTCGGTTTTGAGATTTCAACGGAAATATCTATTTTGACCATCCCTGAATCCATTCTGACTAATTTCGTCGTGACGTCTGTACGTACGTACGTACGTATCTCGTATAACTCAAAAAACGGTAAGCCGTAGAAAGTTGAAATTTTGTATTTAGGACTCCTATAACATCTAGTTGTGCACCTCCCTTTTTGGTAATTACATAATTTCCAGAAATGGTACTTTATTTGAAGCTTATAATAGATTTTAATGAAAAACTATATTAAAATATAATCCAAAACGTTTCAAATTTGGTATATAAGACTTTTATATCAATTGGAATAACATAGCAGATTTTGGTTAAAACAGGCTAACCGGAAGTGATATATTACCTGAAGTTGTTAACAGTTTTTCTTGAATAAAATGGTTTTATTTTCATTTTAGAAATAAATGCTTCAAATAAGAGTTTTAGAGAATTAAATTGTGCGTCTCGCACATCAAGTATTATTAAATTAGCTTTTTGTATAAGCGAGATATGTAAATATAAAATTTATATACTTTTTGGTTTCTGTAATGAAGCTTGCTATGGATTATGACAAAAAAAAACAAAAAAATAAAAAATAGATGTTAATGTCAAATTACGTCAAACACGTGCAATTTTATAATTGGGTCTATACTTCATCTTCATATTGGTCTGGCGTACAAGGAAATCGTGTGGTGTCCACATCAGATTTTTTTATATTTTGCGTTCATAATGAAGTCATTACGAAACCCATTTGCGCATCGAAAGAGCCTTCATTTCGATACGTAAATTTTTGTTTTGGACGGCTGGTACTGGTACTGGTTTCAAACGTCATAAATCAGAATTGATATAAACTTTCAAATAATTGAATAAAAAATGTCATTTCAGTGTTACCAACTACAACATTACACATACAAATTTCCCTACATCAACTCGATTTAATAAAGCCGTATTTACTCCCTTGTACATAGTAAAGGAAGTATTGTAATAGCCAAAAATTTCTGTTTTCAGATTTCAACGGAAATATCCATTTTGACCATCCCTGAATCCGTTTTGACTACTTTCGTCGTGACGTCTGTATGTACATATATACGTATCTCGCATAACTAAAAAAAAAATGTATTTATGACTGCTATAACATTTAGTTGTGCACCTCCCTTTTTGGTCATTACATAATTTCCAGAAGTGGTACTTTACTTGAAGCCTATAATAAAATTCAAAACTTTTCAAATTCGTTATAAAAGACTTTTATGTAAATCGGAAAACATAGTTGATTTTGGTTAAAACAGGCTAACCAAAAGTGATGTATTACCTGAAGTTGTTAACAGTTTTTCTTGAATAAAATGGTATTATTTTGATTTTACAATTACAGTTATTATTTCGAGAAAAATTGTATTAAAAATTAAATATTTTACAATAGGCTATCCACCATATTATTATTTTTTTTTTACATAAAATATAAGACCACATGTGAGAGTTAAAAATTCCTCCAAATAAGCGAAATATTACGGTCCGAGTTTTAAATTTGCTTTGTGACGTACTATATAAATTTATAAATTAAATCCATCATAAACCAGCCATTAGAATAATAGAAAGACAATCTAGAAGTAAAAACTTAATCACAAATTCTAATAATAATAATTCTTTACACTTTTTTCTTAAAACAATAAGTAAAGAGATATCGCCAAATGAAAATTTTAACATTGAATATATATTGTTTTTATTGTCACATCTGTCATTTATTCTTTTCTTGAACACGTTTTTATAGAACATTTCATTACACTCGTCAGCTCATCGTATGTAATGAATTCAATAGGAGCATTGTATTAATATAGAACTTATAGAACCTATAATAAAATCCAAAACTTTTCAAATTTGCATTATAAGACTTTTATGTCAATTGGGAAAAACATAGTAGATTTTGGTTAAAACAGGCTAACCGAAAGTGATATATTACCTGAAGTTGTTAACAGTTTTTCTTGAATAAAATGGTATTATTTTGATTTTATAATTACAATTATTATTTCAAGAAAAATTGTATTAAAAATTAAATATTTTACAATAGGTTATCTACCATATTATTTTTTGTTCTACATAAAATATAAGACCACATGTGAGATTTAAAAATTCCTCCAAATAAGCGAAATATTACGGTCCGAGTTTTAAATTTGCTTTGTGACGTAGGTAATGTGGAAATACCAGAAGGTCACCCGAACAACATCCGAATATGTCCAACACACCCTACTAAGTACAGCGTGATCAAACCCATCTGATAGTCACGTGACCCGCATCTTTCTTCAATGACACCAAAACTAGACTTTTGGGAAAAAAGTTTGGTATGTAAATTCATGGACGTGCGAATTTTTATTATAAAGAATACGCTTCGACAATAAACTTGTTGTGTTCGTCCGTTAAAACCATTTCGGGTGGTAACTTAACCTTAAAATACCGTGTGTCATCAAAAGTATAGCACCCCGTTTTTTACCTTTCGTCACCTTTAGGTAAGGAAGGTTTGTCTTTGGTCAAAAAAATCAGTGGTGAGTTTTTACTATTTTTACGATGATGTCTGCATATATATATATATATATATATATATATATATATATATATATATATATATATATATATATATATATGTGTGTGTGTGTGTGTGTGTATGTGTGCGTGCGTGTGTGTTTGTAACAAAATTTTCGTCTACGATAATTCTAGTACTAGAATTCCAAAAATTATAATTCTTTCGTATTCCTCTTCGTTGCATCCATATGAAGAGCTGATTAGATTTTGGTTATAATTGGTGAACCGGAAGTACCCTCATTTGAAGATTTTAACAGTTTTTCTTGAAAAAACGATGTAAAATATCATTTTTTTCACATTTAACGTTATTATAAATATTAAAGAACATTGTATTCTCTATACGATTTGACTGCATTTTATACTTTATATTAAATGGGTATAGAGTTATAAAATTATAAAGAAATTAAATTTCATAAATTAGCCTGTTATGCTAGAAATAGCTACTATATTAAGAAAATTCTGATTGAAAGATGCCAGCACGATGCCAGTGTCAACTGCAATTGACATTCGTAGTATATTTGTGTTATAATTTTACTCGATATATAGGATCTTTTTGCTTGAAACTTTCTGTATGAAATTTGTGTAAAATACATACAACTGTCGAAAGGTAATGTACATACAAGAAATTTAGAAACTTTTGGATTTTATAGAAAATACATACGCATTTACGAAAATTCTAATGGTAGATACCGCATCTACCGACTGTGTTCGAAAACACGAGTGGTAAAAAGTTACCGTGTTCGAAAATTGTTCAATATCTACCAGATTCATCTACCGGATTCATGAAGAATCTAATCTCAAAAAAAGGTAGTGATGCAAAGCGAAGCGCGCGCGTTAAAAGTGGAAATGTGTTCAAAGTACGACTATGTTCAGCTTGTTAACTACGTCAAATTTCTAACCTGTTTTAAATTTTCAAATTTTTTCATAGGTTATAAATCTACCCTGTTTACTACTTGCGTTCTTAAAATTTCGGTTCCGGTAACTATAATCTGTTAAAAAGCTGTTTACCGGTGACAGTTCATCGGTAGAATTTTCGTAAATACTTCATATAACTGACGGAAAGTAATGTGCTGGCCACATCAGATTTTTAAGGGGGTAATTTATAATAATAAAAATGGAATTTTCCGTATCTTTTAACTATTATCTTTCATATTTTCAATAAACTTTTACTATTTTTGATTACGGTGGTATAGCCTATTATATAACTACTAGCGTAACCTAAGATACAATAGTATCAATAGTTGTGCCTAAGTCCTACTTCTACTCGTATATTTGAACATTATTTCTAATTTTTAAAACCATTACCCTATAATATTTATATCGTTGAAATCAGAAAATAAAATTCTATATAATGGACTAAAATATGTATGTATGTATATATAGGTTAAAAAATATAATTTTGTTCTACCGTTTGAGAACCACTGGTTGTTTAAAAGGAAACATCATTTTTGAAACATCTTGTATATATTTTGATTAAAATAGTGTCAATATTGGAAAAAGCATAATGTAAAAAAGGCTTTACTCTATGGTTTCCATAATTTTATAAATTACAAAATTCTTTTATTCTTGACGTTTGTCATCATCTTATACTTCTAAAACTGGTTCTGGTAATAATGTAAGGTGAGTACACACCTCTTCACGTCTTCGTTTTTCCTTTTGAAAAATAAAAGACGAGGGTGATCCGTTGATACGTACAACAATACTACAAGCCGTAGCTTATCACCGAGGAAGAAATATATTCTAATGCCGCTATTATCACGTTATTCATAATCAGAACACGGTTAACGATACCACAATATCGTAAATTAACCCTAATGAATTCCTACCAGAGGATTACAATAAAATTAAGCAGAATTTATTTACAGGGGTAGGTTTAAATTATAAAATAAAACTCATAAAGTAAGAGATGGTTTTATATAAAAAAAATATGATGTGACGGGCAGCGTGTTTCCGATTGTGTGTTCAAGACGACGCATTCGCGGTTTGAAATCAGCTAGACTTTGTATTGTAACATTCGCTTCCAAACAGTTGTTAATTTCATGTCGTTTTGTCGCTCATCCTGACTTATATTGTTCAAATTGTCATATTTTGGCCTAGAGGTAATCAACCAGATGGTTAACAAATTCTTAAATGTTCCAAAGAATGTAAAAATACATAAATAAATATATCATCACGATATATTACCTATTGTTGGGTGTGCCAGTCTGCTTTATACGCATAATTTATTTATAAATTATATTTTCCGGGAACTTTAAATTTGTAGTCATTGCTTTAACAATTCCAATTTTCAGTGCAATATCTATTTTCAAATTTTAGTTGTTATTGAAAATTATTACTTAGTATTTGTAATTTTTGTTTATTTTGTTTTACCGTTTCTGTACTACTATCCATATATTATGGTAATAAGTAATTTATTTTTACTGTAATACTGTTCTTATGATATAAGTATGGCCCACTCAGATTTTTCATTAGCCCACCCAGACAATAATCCTGGTTACGTCCCTGTTGGGAGTGAATATTGCAATACAAACTCTTGCCGATTTTTGTAATAAGTTTGGCAAATTAGTGATTCTGAAACGAATGCAAGTTTTGGAATTTGTATGAAGTTTTAGAATCACGTTTTTCACATAATACAAGATTTCTTCTCCAGTCGTCGAAAAATAAAAAAAATTCTGCTCTCTGAATGAATGAAATGCACACTTAAGCGAAAAAAAAAAAATATCACCTGCCAGCTGTCAGTTATCAAATAAAATCGACAGAGTTAAGTAATATTTAATCATGTATTTGATTTCGACTTTGTATAATAATCAGGTATTGAACATTACTGATAAAAATATTTAGTGCTGACAAAGATTAGTTTCACGCATTTAAATTATATATTTAATGTATGTAAAAACGGTCGGTTGTCAAGCACCCTTTCCTATTTTCTTACGTGGAACGCTGTATACTACTAACTACTTTTGTAAACAATATCTGTATATTTCATGAAAAAACACAGTTTCTAAGTGGACAGAATCCTTAATTAAGTTAGGTGTAATTGTAAACTGTTTCATTTTATTTAAAATAATTTAGTGTCTATAGGAACTTGAACAACCTCCAAAATTAAGGTGGCAGCTGAATTACATTGCTACGTGGCTATTGCATTGTACTCGAAAGCATTCCAATGTAAAACTTGATATACACTTAACTAATGCTCTAAAATACTAAAAGATTTTAGGTAGTTGTACAAAATATATACACAAACAACTCAGTATCTAATGGGATACTAGTTTGGTGTCAATTTTAAATTGTCGACGAGTTACATTTCTGGTTAAATTTAATGCACTTATTTCATTTACCCCCTGTATATATATATATATATATATATATATATATATATATATATATATATATATATATATATATATATATATATATATATATATATATAGTGGAACTTTCTTCGACATTTGGTCTGTATATTGTACATAAGTAAATAGATTTTTTTTACAATCGTGCAAGAAATAAATATTATCAAACTCAAAATGAGTTCGTGAAATTGCCAATTCCAGCATTATTACGGGGAATAATTAAAACAAGATTTTTGTTTTGTTTGCAATTATTGTCATGAGCGCTTAAAAATACTCGGCATAGCCGCCTAAACCAAATAGTAGATGATATGTCAAAAATTTATATTTCATAATTTTATTTTTACCCTCCGGCACCTTTAGGTAAGAAAGGTGAAAGGTATTGTCTTTGTCAAAAAATTCGGTGGTGCGTTTTTAATGAATAAGCACGTTTTAGGGTCCCTAGAATATGATTTGACTATTTTTACGATGTCTGTGTGTGCGTATGCGCGTGTGCGTGTGAGCGTGATTGCGTGCGTGCGTGTGTGTGTGTGTGTGTGTGTGTGTGTGTGTGTGTGTGTGTGTGTGTGTGCGCGCGCGTGTGTGTGTATGTGTGTGACGATTATTTCCTCCACGATAACTCTTATAACAAACTTCTAAATATTTCCATTTTCCGTATTTAAGCTTTCTGCATTCATATAAAGAGTTGGATAACCGGAAGTGATACGTTACGTGAAGCCCATAAAAGTTTTTAATGAAAAACTATATTTTAGTATTTACGAATTTTATATCAAGTGGAACAACATATTAGATTTTGGCTAAAATTAATAAACCAGAAGTGATACTCTGAAGCTGAAGCTCTGAACAGATTTTCGTGAAAAATTTAATAGGATATGTTCCAAAACTTTTTAAATTTCGTATTTAAGATTTTGTATTAATGAGAACGACATGTTAGATTTTTTCTAAAATTGATAAAGTTATACTTTTCTTCAAGCTCTGAACAAATTTTCGTGAAAAATATAATAGGATATATTCCAAAACTTGTCAAATTTAGTATTTAAGACTTTTATATAAAGGGAAGCAAGACATTAGATGATTTTGGCTAATATTAATGAGCCGGAAGTGATACTTTATTTGAAGCTCTGAACAGATTTTCATGAAAAATATATTGATACAATCGAAAACTTTTCAAATTTGGTATTTAAGACTTTTATATTAATGAGAACGACATACTAGATGTTTTCTAAAATTGATAAACCGGAAGTACTACTTTACAGGATGGTATAACTAGATTTTCTTGTAAAAATATATTAAAACATGATTCAAAACTTGTCAATTTTGGTATTTAAAACTCGTGTATAATTTGAAACAACATTATATTTTGACATACCTATATGATAAACCGGAAGTGGTACTTAATTTGGAACTCTTAACAGATTTTCGAGGAAAAACATGATTACCTTCCATTAAATGCATACAGGATCCACCTACACCCTTAGATATCATCGTAAAATGGTTAAATCAGATTCTAGAGACCATAAAACTTGTTCATATATCAAAATATCGGTATAGGATTTTTAGAATGATTCCTACACCATCCTTACACAGTGATGAGAGATAAAATATTATATATGAATTTAGAATATAATAAATTGTATTTTGTATATTATAAGTATATTTATATAATAAATTTTCAAATGAAACAGTGACTTTAACGTCACTACAATTCGAATAAAGACGTAACTGACATTTACAAGTGTACTAAATATGAACGGTAACCGACTTCGGTTCTCTTTTCGTATGACGTCAATGTCATCGTATTTACAATAAAATTTTAATAAATTATTTTATATGTCTAAAAAACTTGTTTGAAGATTTCTATTTTTAAATTTTTAATAATTTAAAACAAATTAAAAATTTCTACGATCTTATACATATAATTAAAGCATACTTGTATAAAAATATAGGACCAAAAAAATACTTTTTTCCCGTAATATTACTATACTTATAACGATAAAAATCTAGATAACATAATTTAATTACCTTTATAAGAAACAAATCTTCATACTTACCTTTTATGAAGATGTGAAGGCGGTATATTAACTTTCATTTTTTAATTGAAAATTTCTGTAATGAATCGTAAACGAACATCGGAATAGATATGTTCACTTAGACATGTTCGTTAGTGGTGTTTAATTAAAATTTTGTATAAATTAATCTTAGTTATTAAATATGGAAATTTGATATTAATTTACTGATCAAATTAATTTTATCTCAGCTAGAAACTTTGTATTTCTCAAACAAGTGTTTAAATATTTGAATAAGTAAATATTAATTCTGCAAATTTCAATAAATATGGGCTTTGACGTATACAGGGTGATCATCGGGATGTTCATTAATAACTCGAGTATTTTAAATATTATGAAATAAAATTTGAAACGAAGTTTATTATAATAGAAATGTCTCTAAATCTGCAGTATAGGTTTTTTACAGGGTATTCCATTTTTAGGCAATGGTATGAAATTTTATATTTTCAAATGGAATATCCTATATATATATTCAAATTTGAAAAGAACATGAAATTTGCTATCCAATAGTATAAAAGCAATTACAATTATGTTATATTATTAAAAATACAAAGGCGAATGATTTTAATTTGTTCAATAATTATTAAAATAAACAAGTTTTTTTTTAAAAAAAACAGACCGATGAATCACACTATATTTGTAAATAGTTATTTGTATATCAAGGCCGCGAAATCACTCTTTAGCGTACTGAGATAAAAATTGTCGCCGAGGCCGCTTACGGCCGAGGCAAGACAATCTCGAGGGCGCTATAGGATTTCGCGGACAAATTGTACACAATATTTTTTTTGTGCAACCGGACGCGAAATAAGCATTTCGCAGCCGCAATACAGGCCGCAAAATTGGATTTCGCGACCGTATGTCATGGTAGCGGCCGCGAAATTAGATAAACAATCACTTTGACACTTCAAAATTGCATGGTTTTGTTTATCAAATGTCAATTCTATAGCCACCTTGAAAGATAACTTACTATTTACAATGAAACTGTTTAAAATTAGTAAAATTTGTAATTACATATTTTTACGGTTGCACAAAAAATATTGTGTACACATTGTCCGCGAAATCCTTTATCGCCCTCGAGATTGTCTTGCCTCGTCCGCAAGCGGCCTCGGCGACAATTTTTCTCTCGATACGCTAAAGAGTGATTTCGCGGCCTTATATACAAATAACTATTGTGCAACTGTAAAAAATATGTAATTACAAATTTTACTAATTTTAAACAGTTTCATTGAAATAGAAAGTTAGCTTTCAAAGTGGCTATGGGATTGACATTTGATAAACAAAGCCATGCAATTTTCAAGTGTCAAAGTGATGGTTTACCTAATTTCGCGGCCGCTACCATGACAACGGCCGCGAAATGAATTTCGCGGCCGTTACCATAACAACGGTCGCGAAATCCAATTTTGCGGCCTGTATTGCGGCTGCGAAATGCTTATTTCGCGTTCGGTTGCACAAAAAAAATATTAAAATAATTTTGTCTTTATAACGGAAAGACATCTCGATGTTTTTATTTATTAACTTTTGAAACAATGCTAACAAGTCTAATCCAACATTTCTAACCAATAACTTTAACACATTAAATTAAGAATCAGTTGCATTTTGGATATTTCTTTTTACTACTTTCTGTAAACCAAATAAGGATTTTATTATTTTTGTAATACATTTGAATCTTTTTTTACAATTACAATATTATTTTTCCACTTTACTACTTTCATTCTTCATCTATAAAATTAAAAATTTACATACAAATTTTATGATTATCACTTTGTTTTTTCGGATATACATTTGGTCAAAAAAGCAGATTTAGTTCAAAATCATCAAATAAGAATTACAATAATCAAAAAATATATCATTCAAATATTTTATTCATAGCAATTTTTCTTTCTTATGATAATTTCGGTAAGAATCTTTTTTTAATTGTAAAGAACGTTTTGAAGGCGTAATACTATTTGGCAATACTTTCTGTAATACTAAAGATAGCAAAACCAGGAACTACGAACAGTACAGTGGAACCTCTTTAATCTGGTTACTTTGAGATATGGCAGTGCTGTTCAAACCGTCGATCGCGAAGCGATTTCTAGTCGGTCTTAATTTTAGTCTAAGCTGTATGAGTCAATTTAATTTTTAATAGAGTAGATCGTCTAATAACTTGACATAAAATAGTAGCTTGTATAGTGCAAAATGTTGAACACCACTGAGATATGGTCTGATCATCCGTAAAATAAAGTTTACAGAACTTCCAGTCATTTAAAATCTATCTAGCCATGAAAATAACAAGTGACAATCGCAATTTTTCCATCTAGTTATTGTAACAATTGTCATCTTATCACTTTTTATTCAAATTAAAAATATTTTGCATTTTCTGCAGAAATTAATAAAAGTGAAGCAAAGAAAATTCCACAAATAAAAGTTGCAAAGCATCAAATTCTGCTTATAAATTTGTAAACTAAGTTTATTTCGTATGTTTAGCAAATGCAGAAATTACATATAGTCCAGTAAATAGAGATTTTTACCCTGACAATTTTCTCAAATACAGTAGCCCGTATGAAAATTTTATAAGAATACAAAATTAAAACCCGTAAATATTTGTGCAAAAAAATCTGATGTGGACACCACACGACTTCCTTGTACGTAAGACTTAATATGAAGTATAGACTCAATTATAAAATTGCACGTATTTGACGTAATTTGACATTAACATCTATTTTTAATTTTTTTGTGCTAATCCATAGCAAGCTTCATTACAAAAACCAAAAAACTCTATTTGAAGTATTTATTTCTAAAATCAAAATGAAACCATTTTATTCAAGAAAAACTGTTAACAACTTCAGGTAATATATCACTTCTGGTTAGCCTGTTTTAACCAAAATCTGCTATGTTATTTCAATTGACATAAAAGTCTTATATACCAAATTTGAAATGTTTTGGATTATATTTTAATATAGTTTTTCATTAAAATCTATTATAGGCTTCAAATAAAGTACCATTTCTGGAAATTATGTAATGACCAAAAAGGGAGGTGCACAACTAGATGTTATAGAAGTCCTAAATACAAAATTTCCATTTTCTACGGCTTACCGTTTTTGAGTTATGCGAGATACGTACGTACGTACAGACGTCACGACGAAATTAGTCAGAATGGATTCAGGGATGGTCAAAATGGATATTTCCGTTGAAATCTGAAAACCGAAATTTTGCGCGAATACAATACTTCCTTTACTTCGTACAAGGAAGTAAAAAGGGTTTTTACATTTTTTACCTAGTTTACAGTCGTCCAGGCAAGAAAGAAGTATATTAAATAAATTATATTGTTTATCTTTAATCGTGTCGAAATTTCAAATGAAAAATTGAAAACTGATTTGCAAATGTTTAATATTTTAGAGGGATTTTTATAAGTTTAAGTTGTTAACTCGCGAACCGCTCATCGGCAAAAATCATGTAATACATTACATGAGGAAGAATTTCATGCTGATTTCAAATTCTCAAACCTTGTTATCATATCTTTAACCGGGTCAGAGTGGTGTATGAATTCGTAGAAAAGCGTTGAAACAAAAAATATTTGAAAATCATCAAAAATTTACTTCTTTCGATGCCATGACCCACGACGACTGTAAATTAGGTAAAAAATGTAACAAACCTTTTTTGTGAAACTTATAAATAGTAAAAACCTATTGGATTAAGTATTAAAAACCTAATATTGTTTATTTTTTGAGTAATTTAATTTTCTTCTAAGTAAAAAAATGTAAAAAAATATAAGAAACCTTTTCTGTATAAAAATTTACGAGATTTAATTTTGTATTCTTATGAAATTTTAATACGTGCTACTGTTTTTGAGAAAATAGCTAAAAACTCAAAAATACTAAATCTATTTAGCCATGAAACAAAAGACGAAAGATAACAATTTTTTGTTTGACATTTTAAAGTTCATACGGTTCATACAGTAAGTTGCAATGAAATCGTATTATTTATTACAGTTTAGTAGAATTTTGGGTTAAAAAGTGAGTGAAACTAAATTGAAGCGTAATAAAATTCTTAAACGAATGGTGGCCGTGTATGGGCAAGTTGCCCCAAGTTTTTAAAGTAAAATTTTGGTGTAAACAGTTTCGATGGGGAATGGATTCGATACAGGATGTTCGACCATTGGAAGCACGAATTGCAGAAAGTGTTCAACAAGTTGAAAAATTGGTGGTTACAGATCGACGATTGAAGGTTTCTGTTATTGCCAAGGAAGTGTATTTATCTGAAACCAGTGTTTGGAAAATTTTGCATGATGATTTGGGCATGAGGTAGGTGTCTTCACGGTGGATACCCAGACTGCAGTTTTACAGAGCTACGCCATCCATCTTATAGCCCCGATTTAGCACCAAGTGATTAGGGGAAGAAAATTTAAATCAGACGAGGAGTTAATGTATGCTGTTGACAGTTATTTTGCAAGACCGAGTTTATTTTACAGGCCGATCTGAAAGCGAGGCAGACGTGTGATACACAAGATTTTTTGTACCGACTTCTCCATAAATTCTTCATATATTTTCTCTACACTTCATTCTATTTACATAACTTAAAAAATTAACATATATTTTTATCGGTTTTGCATTGCAAGTTGAATTATAATTACTTACATTTGAGCTTAAAATGCGTAATTATTTTAATTATGTATTGAAAATATAACATACAAACATTAGTTATATATATTTTATATACTTTCACATATTTTTAATGACAGATGGCGGAAACTCAATTGTATCACGTGAAGTTAGTTGTAGTTACAAAACAAACTAGTCCTAAAGTTGGAACTTATAATTAATCTGTACGAGATGTCAGTAATGACAGCATATTATTATTTTTATGACAAAATTTAGTTATTTAAGTTACAACAATTAAAGATTTAGCCCTAAAATTTGTAAACATTTTGCTAATTCTTGTGTTGAAAATAATCTTAAATTGACATATAACTAGAACAGTAGTGCCAACTCCTTTTGCCGGCCTAGGTCAGCAACAGCGCATTTCTGGACGATTTTGAGTTCTGTAATACTAGTGAAAATGGACGGAGGTATGAAATAGTTATTTGTATATCAAGGCCGCGAAATCACTCTTTAGCGTACCGAGAGAAAAATTGTCGCCGAGGTCGCTTGCGGCCGAGGCAAGACAATCTCGAGGGCGCTAAAGGATTTCGCGGACAAGTTGTACACAATATTTTTTGTGCAACCGTAAAAAATATGTAATTACAAATTTTATTAATTTTAAACAGTTTCATTGTAAATAGAAAGTTAGCTTTCAAGGTGGCTATGGGATTGACATTTGATAAACAAAACCACGCAATTCTCAAGTGTCAAAGTGATTGTTTGCCTAATTTCGCGGCCGTTACCATAACAACGGTCGCGAAATCCAATTTCGCGGCCTGTATTGCGGCTGCGAAATGCGTCCGGTTGTACAAAATAGTTATTTGTATATCAAGGCCGCGAAATCACTCTTTAGCGTACCGAGAGAAAAATTGTCGCCGAGGCCGCTTGCGGCCGAGGCAAGACAATCTCGAGGGTGCTAAAGGATTTCGCGGACAAGGTGTACACAATATTTTTTGTGCAAAAAATATGTAATTACAAATTTTATTAATTTTAAACAGTTTCATTGTATATAGAAAGTTAGCTTTCACGGTGGCTATGGGATTAACATTTGATAAACAAAACCATGCAATTTTCAAGTGTCAAAGTGATTATTTACCTAATTTCGCGGCCGCTACCATGACAACGTCCGCGAAATGAATTTCGCGGCCGTTACCATAACAACGGTTGCGAAATTTAATTTCGCGGCCTGTATTGCGGCTGTGAAATGCTTATTTCGCGTCCGGTTGCACAAAAAAAATATTTTTTTGACGGAATAGCACAGTTGAAGAAACGTTGGGAAAAGTGTGTTAGTGTTGAAGGAAGTTATGTTGAATAATAAAGTATTGTTCAAGTTCAATGTGTCTTCTTTCATAACTAGGTATAGATTTCTTTATAAATTGCCCTCGTAGTATTTTGATATTTGAATTGATTGCCTTTACGACTTCAAAACATATTTCAGTGTTCACTTTCAAGTTTTTAAACAATTGTAATTTTTATTTGCATAGACTTTGAACTATAATTGTTTATCTTCTTCTTCTTATCGGATGAACCTGCAGAAAATGGGTAAACACAATAAAAACTAATACTAGTTGAGAAATGTGCGTGTACTTTATCTGTTATGACGTAAATAACTATATACAAGATGTATATTACAATAAATAATTAAAATAAATACAACAATGAATGAGATTGCGGGTCTCCGAGGATTACACAATACACAGATTGCACACATAATCAGTCAGTCTGTCTCTACACTCTGCGGAGACGAGGAGCTCATCTCCGTGATTTCTACGTCATCATACACTTCTTCCGTTGCACTAGAACTCACTCCTTCCTCAAGGGAAGTCGGCGTTGACAACTCTTCAGAAGCGAGAGTAGTATATATGTATTCTTCACTCTCCGTAGGCAATACTGTTTTCACATTTTTTAAAGTCTTTTTTTGTTTTAGTTTTTGTTTTTTATTTTTCACTAAGTCACTTTTAAATAATCTTTGGCATATTTTCCTACTAGGTTCTTTCTCACACAACTTTCTTCTTTTCGCCGAAACTTTCTTTTTCCCGCACTTGTTGTCTTCGCATTTTCTTCTCTTCTTCTTTCGTTTTTTTCTTCGACGACACTTCAACTTGTCACCACTCGCTGGATCGGGTGGTGGTGTTGTTGAGGAAGAGTTTGTCTGGCAAACGTGGCCTCCTCCATGGTGTCTCAACGGATGGGATTGGGAAAGTAGGACTTCTACTCGTTCGACGCTAACCCATTTTGTAAGAACTCTGGCATATGTGGAGAGTTTACCAAGGGCTTGCTGAGCGCGTACTTGGACCCGGCGAGGCTGTCCCCAACGGTTCAATGCGAGGTACATCGTTCGACGATTATTGGAATACCTGGCTGAAGAGTATGTGTTGTAGTTGTGCGCTTCGATCATCTCGTTGAAGACGCATTCGTCGTTGAACTCTTTCTGTAACAGATAAATTATAAACTTCACTACGTAACATGTACTGTATAATAGTAGGCATAGTTGACACACAGCCAAGTTTACTAATAATATCATATGTGATTAAAATGCTGTATCCAATTAACGCACAATTTTACATTCCACAAGTAATCCGTATCCTGTTGACAATCTATTTATCTGCCCGGTTGCGCCAATATTTTAATTGCGAATTAAATAAACATAGATTAAATTAGAATCTACATATAATAGGTATATTTTATGGACGTGGCTACAGACTGTTTAAAAACTTAAAACCCCAAAGAGGCGTGGCGGACCAATAAAATCACGATGAGGCGTGGATTAGTACTAGAAACATTAGAAACTTGTGCAAAAAATAGAAACCCGAATGAGGGACCGTTGTTGAACACCTTACTACAGGCCTATTCTACTAAAAATATGTATAACGATATCGTTACCGTACGTCTGTCGCTAAGCATTTGGTTGAACGACTTTAATAACGACAAATGCCAAAAAGGTATTCTACTAATCATATCGTTATCGAGTTATCATTATGATGAATTTAACGATTATATCTAACTTCATGTTGATTTTGACAGAATACATTTATATTTGTTTTTCAATTCAAATTTGACATTGATTCAAATTTGAAATTTTCATCGTACATAAAATTATTTATTATTCTCACCCTCGTTTTACAGTTTACACGCTCCATATCTACTTACGCCGTATGAAATTTGATATAGGTATATGTATATAAAATGATCAACAATAATATTGCAGATTTCTATTAATGATATGATTATTAATGATTGACTTAATACCACATATGAATCCTTTTCTACTGATATCCTCCTTGCTACTGATTTCTAATAGCTTCCATGAGCAAAAAAATACAAAGCTGCCATCATCTGAATTGAAAATAAATATTGATGTGCATTCATATGTTATAATATGCATAAATAATAATTTATGAATAATCTAGAAATTTTTGGCAAACCATCACTTCAACGAGTTCCTCATATATGGTGATATTTGCGTAAATAAATCTCTAAAAGCTTCTTTACTCATCAACAAAAAAAAAAAAATCTAAAATTTTCCTCCGGTACAGTAAAAGGACGATTGTATAAAATATTAAAAAATGTAATAATATAATAATAATAATATCTTGCTCAGCTACAATTAATAAAATATCTTCTTCAGCCGTTTTTACTTTTGGTTTTCAAAATATATCTAACTTTACGACTTCAACGAGGCATGTGAACGTGTCGTTCATAAACGACATAAAATAACGATAAGTAACGATACATAACGATAAATAAATTAGTAGAATAGGGTTTTGGCAAAAATCGTTATTATAACTACATGTCACCTGGTAACGACTCGTAACGATACATATTTTTTTAGTAGAATAGGCCTGTAGCTTGTGCATTTCTCCAAAAAACAACAACGAAACCCTATTCGAGGTCTAGCTACGAAAATAACAAGTGATAATAGCAATTTTTTGCTGTCAAGTTTCTGTGACGCAAGACCAACATGAAATATAGACCCAATTATAAAATTGCACGTATTTGACGTAATTTGACATTACATTAATTACCTCCCGTCATACAATTGGTAAGGGAGGTAATGTAATCGTTCCAAAAATTCGATGTTGAATTTTCTGTAAATAAGCACGAATTAGGTCCCCACAACACGTTTTTACTATTTTTACGATGATGTCTGTGCGTGTGTGTGAGTAACGATTTTTTCGTCCACGATAACTCTTATAACAAACTTCCGAATATTTCTATTTTCCGTATTT
Source organism: Harpalus rubripes (assembly GCA_963082715.1). Lineage (NCBI taxonomy): Eukaryota > Metazoa > Arthropoda > Insecta > Coleoptera > Carabidae > Harpalus > Harpalus rubripes. Next base: position 79,376,477 of record OY720449.1, on the reverse strand, counting down.
AAGCTTTCTGCATTCATATAAAGAGTTGATTAGATTTTGGGTAAAATTGAATAACCGGAAGTGACTGTTTACTTGAAGCCCATAACAGTTTTTAATGAAATACTATATTAAAATATAATCCAAAACTTTTCAATTTTAGTATTTAAAACTTCTATATCAAGGGCAACAACATATTAGATTTTGGCTAAAATTAATAAACCAGAAGTGTTACTTTACTTGAAGCTCTGAACAGATTTTCGTGAAAAATATATTATGGTATACTCCAAACTTTTCAAATTTCGTATTTAAGATTTTTATATGAATGTGAACGACATGCTATATTTTTTCTAAAATTGATACACCGGAAGTGATACTTTACTTGAAGCTCTCAACAGATTTTCGTGAAAAATATAGAATATATTCCAAAACTTTTCAAATTTGGTATTTAAGACTTTTATATTAATGAGAACGACATACTAGATGTTTTGTAAAATTGATAAACTACTTGACAGGAAGTTAAAAACAGTTTTTTTTTTTTAAATATATATTAAAACATGATTCAAAACTGCTCAAATTTGGTATTTAAAACTCATGTAGAATTTGAAACTGCATTAGATTTTGATTATACCTATATGATAAACCGGAAGTGGTACTTAATTTGGAGCTCTTGACAGATTTTCGAGGAAAAGCATTAAAAAATATAATCCAAAATTTGGTATAACAGACTTTTCTATTTATTGGAACAACAAATTAGATTTTGTTTACAAACGATTAGTTTACTTAAAGCTCATTGCTATTTAAAACATGGAATTGACGGGAGGTCATGTGTTGGCCACACCATATTTTTATTAATAACTCTGGTACTAGTTACACTAAAATTTTGAAACTGACTCTTATACGTGATGAATGGGGTCCTCCATGCCGAAAGTGATACTTTACTTAAAGCTCATTACTGTTTCAAACATAGAATTGACGGGAGGTCATCACATCAGATTTTTTTTTGTATTTTTTTGTCCTAATCTATAGTAAGCTTTATTACAAAAACCAAAAAGTATATAATTTTTAAATTTACATATCTCGCTTATACAAAGGGCTAATTTAATAATATTGGCTGTGCTAGACACAGAATTAATTCTCTAAAACTATTATTTAAAGCATTTATTTGTAAAATCAAAATAAAATCATTTTATTCAAGAAAAACTGTTAATAACTTCAGGTAATATGCCACTTCCGGTTAGCCTATTTTAACCAAAATCAACTATGTTATTTTCATTGAAGCCTCATATACCAAATTTGAAAAGTTATGGATTACATTTTTAAATAGTTTTTTATTAAAATCTATTAGTAAAGTATCACTTCTGCAAATTATGTAATGACCAAAAAGGGAGGTGCACAAATAGATGTCATAATAGTCTAAATACAAAATTTCAACTTTCTACGGCTTAACGTTTTCGAATTATGCGAGATACGTACGTACGTACGTACAGACGTCACGACGAAATTAGTCAAAATGGGTTCAGGGATGGTCAAAATGGGTATTTCCGTTGAAATCTGAAAACCGAAATTTTTGCGATTACAATACTTCCTTTACTATGTACAAGAGAACAGGCTTTAACTTTCATAAAATTGATATATTTTTAAATTAACCTAGCGAAGACGTGTTGTATCGTCTAGTATTTCATAAGTGTAAAATTTCAATCTGTCCACAATCATCACATAATTTTTCAACATGTTCAAATATCAGTCAAGGTTCAACATATTTCTTCACTCATATTACTAATCATTTATAATCATTCATGTTGGTGGCCCCTTCATTCTCCATGTGTTTCAGTTCTACTTGATATATCTTTTGACATGGCACCATTTGGTTTTTCTGAGTACACTGTGATACTCTTAACGTTTCATCATTTGCCAAGTGTCTTCGTTTCATCATATCATCGACAGATGTTACCTTTCGTCAAGTTACATTTTTTTTTCACTAACTCATCAATCTGAAAAGTGAATAACGTATGTAACAAAAGTTTTGTGAAAAAAAAACTTCATGAAATAGCAATATATTTTTTTTTACCTCCTGCTACCCTTGGCAAGGGAGGTATAGGGATCGTGCAAAAATCGCATATTGAGATTTTGGTAAATGACCACGTTTTAAGGTTCCTAGAATCCAATTTTAACATTTTCACGATGATGTCTGTGTGCGTGCGTGTGCGTGCGTGTGTGTGTGTGTGTGTGTGTGTGTGTGTGTGTGTGTGTGTGTGTGTGTGTGTGTGTGTGTGTGTGTGTTTGTGTGTGTGTGTGTGTGTGTGCGTGTGTGTGTGTGCGTGCGTGTATGTATGTATGTATGTGTTGATCCTCCACTCTAGCTCAAATACAATCATTCAGAAAATTTTGAAACCTTTTATTTCGAACTTTTTCTGTAATAGAAAAAACCCATTAGATTTTGGTGAAAATCGGATAACCGGAAATGGCACTTTAATAGTTTTTATTCGAAAAATACCTTTTAATGTTATTTTTTCGAGACTAACGTTATTATAAAAATTAAAGATTATTAAATTTTCTATAGATTTGCATTAATACTTTTTAGTAAATAATTTAATTTACCTCTAAAATATTCAATTGATCACCAAATGATGATCTCTAAACTATTTCAATATGAACATCTGTTAATACATTCTGTCATTAGTAAAATGAATTAAACATTAAAAAAATATTTTTTGTAACTAAAAGTACTTAAACTTTATCATTAAATATATGCCACTATTTAAGTAAGATTTAGTGATAAAACCCGCTAACCCTGTAACCCGCCGGTAATCAATCGCTCCGCTTCTCTCCGTGTTGACTCCCATCGACGCCTAACATAACATCCTTTACCTTTCAGGGGTGGCAAGAATTTTATTGGCCGTGGTTTTAACTGAGGTGAATTAGGGGCTGAAATATTGAAAAAAAAACTATTTTTATTGGATGCAAAACCGATTTTGTCTTTATTTTGTATTTCTTGGCTCTGGGACCGATTAACTCTCAACTCACATTCACGTGTTCTATTAGCGTTGACTCCGCTCCATGTACGGTACATTTTTCATTGAATTTATGAATCAAAGTTATAAAGTTACAAATCCTTTTTATTGCGAGACTCTCGCGAGAATCTCGCGAGATTTCTCGCTTCTCGCAGTTGTTATATCAATATCGTCTCGAATTTTTAAATGTAATCTCGCTCTCGTTCTCGTCTCGCATAATGCAACGAGGCGAGACGAGATGCGAGAGTACTCTCGCCTCGTCGTGCATCACTAGTTGTTCCTACAAGAAAATAAGAAATCTAATTTTACAACACCGATAGGAGGACCATTATCTATCTGCATTGCAACGCAGTTTTTTAACACCGATGTTACCTACTTCCCGGATCGTCAGAAATATTCTTGTCTGTAACTATTGTTCATTTTGATATTCCCAGTCATTATAGTATACTTTTCTGCTATGAAATGCTCAAAAGTCATCAATCAGTCGCACCTGAGAAATATTTGGGGATTATACTTTCTCTCTCTGTTTTCTATGAAATGTTGGCTTCTTAATGCTCTGTAACATCTGGAGATTCGTTCAAGCTGGGCCGCTGTCTATTTGGTTACATTATTTCTTTTCAAAATTTTACATCATTTCTGGCCAAAGTTCTGGTAAGAATTATTTTTTTAAATTTTAAATTTAATTTGCGTGATGACGTTCTAACTTTGTCTTGAGCACTTTAAATGAGTCTCCTGAATCGATTTGGGGACAAAAGGTCGGGTCGCCCATTTTTTGATAAATTTATACACACTACACCTTCTTCACATTCCCGTACAGTTCGGTAAATAGTCGTCTGTCCAATATTTTGATCCACAAAAACGTTTAACAATTTCGCGTTTCGGCTATCTGTCCAACTAACCTACAGATATATTTGTGTATGTAATAAAATTTTCGCACTCCAGAGACTAAAGAGCGATTCTAATATCTCATTTAAGGGACTAAAGTTTAAATTCAGTCCCAGAGGGATTAAATATGATAAAAATCCCTGGGGGACTATAGTAAAAATAAACAAGATGTTTCCATAACATCATATAGTTACTATGATTTATTTATTTGTATCTGCACTACATTTTGAGCAGGCGTTAAGTTTAAATTTGAACAAAATTTTTGACATTTGTATTGTCAAATTGTAAGATAAATTTCTTTTACACTAATATGGTTCCATTTGATACGGGAGTGCGAAAAATAGCGTATATACCACAGGACTAAAGTGCATTCAATCCCTCAGGTGTTTATTTCCCTCACCTTCGGCTCGGGATATAAACTTCACCCACAGGATTGAATATGCACTATAGTCCCTGAGTATATAATATGGAGCGTAATTTTTTTTTCGAAACTTTTGTTACTTACATACGTTATTATAGATAGGTCATCAGATAGGGAAATTCTTATGGGGTGTGGTATTTCGTATGGTGGCTTTTACTTTTTACAATACAATAGAATCTATAAACACTTTTACTTTTGGTGATTTGGAAGTACAATTGGATGATGATATATCTGATAAGATCAAATATTTGTACTTGTAATGTTGATACGGGTGGACATTTGGTATGTAGATTGTATTAGATATGATCGTTCGTTATAGCGTACCAAATATGGAAACAGCATTTTAAAACTAAATTTTATTACAAAACGATAAGATAATGATGAGTTCTGATTCTTTAAGAATGTCACAGTAAGATATTAAACTAAGAAATTAGTGGAGAATAAAAATACGTAGGTTGGAAGGTAAAACTTTCTATAAATATTTCAACTTATATTTGTACAAAAAAAAGTTTAGAATACTTCATAATCTTAAAATAATCTCCAATTTAGGAAGTCATTTTTTTTCGACCGTAAATGTAGATTTAAATGGAAACTAAATTTCTTGGGAATGGCGGTCCAGGGATTAAATAAAATTAATGTATCTTTTTCATCAAAATTTTGTACAAATTCCATATAGAAAGTTTCTTCGAATTGATTCTATATTTGCAGTAAAATTATGACACAAACATACTATGTCAATCGCACTTGACATTGACATCTGTCTTTCAGAATTTTTTACCTCTCGCTAAGAGAGGTATTGTATTCATGCTAAAAATCGCATATCCAGATTTTAATGAATAAGCACGTTTTAAGGTCCCTAGAATCCGATTATAACATTTTTACGATGATGTCCGTATGTGTGTGTGGATGTGTGTGTGGATGTTGGATTCACTATATCTCAAATACTATAAGACTTAAGACATTTTTAACTACGGATTCCTCAATCTAGCAATAATGGGAAGAGACCAGTCAGTTTTGGTAACAATTGGACAACCGGAAGTAGTAGTTACAAGAAAAAAATCATCTAAATATTATTTATCGAAAATTTATGTAAATACTTATATTAAAGAACGTTAAATTCTTTATTCGATAAATATAAATTCATTATTATATCTTCTATAGATTTAGAGATAAAGAAATGCATATAAAATAATTTGATGTAAAAAATCTCAGATCAAACTACTACAAGACAAGAAATTCAAATGTTTGTAATTGACACATAAATGTCACTGTCAAAAATATTTGTATGCCTCTGTCAAAAATAGTTGTACATTATTATGAAGATTATGAAAATAAAAAAAAGTCAACAACGCAAAAGAATATACGTAAAAAAAAATATAAAAGGAAATTGCGAAAAAATGACGAATATAAAGAAAAAGAAAGTAGAAAAAGAAAATTTCAGGATATTGAATATAAAGAAAATGTATGTATTGTACATCATTTATTTTAAAATATCCCATAGATTTTGCAAATATATGTGAGAATTATTTTGTAGTGAGACATGAATATATGTATTTGTATTTAAAAATATTTTTCGTTTTATGCGTACAACCAGGTAAAATATCTGGCGAGAGGTTATGTGTTGGCCACATCAGATTTTTAAATTATATTAGGTGTTTCCAATGTTATTGCATAGCTGACTGCTTTATGAAATTTAATTTCTTTATAATTTTTTTATTTAACATCATCGCAAAAATAGCAAAATCGTATTCTAAAATAATCACGGCATATTACCCATAGCTGGGTGTGCCAATCTGCTTTGTACGCAGATATCGGTAATGATGATGACATATTTGTACCGTGGGGGCGTTTACCAGGCGTCACCTCACGGGCACTCATTGCTGGCGTGGAGAGTGTTCCACAGGGGTCAATTTTGTGCCATTTAAAATTTGAAATATTTGGCGTCGGTCGGGATCGAACCCGGTTCCCCAAATTCACGACTAGACACTCAGGCACGCGGCCACATATTCTAGGGACTCTAAAACGTGCTTATTCATTAGAATCTCACTATCAAATTTTTTGACCAAATAAAATTTAAAATAAACAAAATTAATAACTACATAAATATTTAGAAATTTGATCGATAATCGACTGAAGAATGGATGATGGGTCCCAAGGGAAAAATGATTGGACAAGCAGTCTACTGATGAAAATTATTTATTTCTAACCGACGTTTCGACTAAAACGTTAGTCTTCTTCAGGGCACTATAATGAAAATTACAAACATTCTTTACAAATGAGGTACAGGTATAAAGACATAAAAAATATTTTGCTTATAAATAATGTACAGATACTTACAGAAATGGTCAATTACATATCATTTGTGGCAACCACCCATGAGGAACAGTTTTCGATAAAATTATCACAGAGTTGATCGTCATAAGGTATATAAACATCAATAAATAACATATAAAAAGATTAGTAGTCAATTGTAAAAAAATAAATATGAAAATTGTAAAATTTGTAGTCCAAAATGTAAAATGTTTGATAAAAAAAGTTTTTATTTTACATTTTGGACTACAAATTTTACAATTTTCATATTTATTTTTTTACAATTGACTACTAATCTTTTTATATGTTATTTATTGATGTTTATATACCTTATGACGATCAACTCTGTGATAATTTTATCGAAAACTGTTCCTCATGGGTGGTTGCCACAAATGATATGTAATTGACCATTTCTGTAAGTATCTGTACATTATTTATAAGCAAAATATTTTTTATGTCTTTATACCTGTACCTCATTTGTAAAGAATGTTTGTAATTTTCATTATAGTGCCCTGAAGAAGACTAACGTTTTAGTCGAAACGTCGGTTAGAAATAAATAATTCTCATCAGTAGACTGCTTGTCCAATCATTTTTCCCTTGGGACCCATCATAAATATTTAGGTCACAGCCAAATAAAATTAAGGTAGATAATTACTTTTTTTAAGAGCCTGCAGCTCGAAAACTGTGCGTTTCCTGATGGTTTATTAGTAAATTCTGTGCACACTCGTAACATTAGTTACGATATCTGTAAGACTCGGAAATCACTACGATCAAAAATGCAATTCTGACACATATCGTAACAAACGAGTACTCGTAAAACGTTCCGATTTCTCGTAAATATTTACTGTCAATTATTAATTGTATGTAAGAATCGTAAAATATTGTAGATTGTATGTGTGTCCGTTACATATGAATAAAATGGACAATATTAAACAAATTTTGTATAGTATAGAAGGTCTTTTACAAGAATATTTCAATAGGAAAATTCTTTTTTGTGTAATTTACATAAAATAATATTTTTCTTTTGAAAATATTATAAACTGTGTAAAGGTTATAAAAAAATATATACGGGACTCCTTGCATCCTTTTGAAATGTTTGAAATATTAACGGTCTATTTCAATTGAATAAAATAATTTTTTCATAAATGAGTTGTGATTTGTGATTTCAAGTGATAATTTGCCTCTTTACTTGAAAGTATCTACAATATTTTAAACTATTTATTTTAAAAAGTTATTTTTAGTCGTCCATATCCTCAGAAATGAAAATAATTGTTCTTTAGTTGTTGATCATTTATTACCAAGATGGACAAAATTTCCCACTGAGCGAGATGAATAAAAAAATATAAAACCGGTAGAAAAACAATATAATATGTTGTTTACGTAAACAATTCTAATAAAATTACTATTATTAATTTTCTAATATTAGTTTCTATGAAAAATGAGACGTTCGAGGTGTGTTCGGGGTAATAGATGGAATGCATGTGGAAATTTTTGGTCCACCAGTAGATGTGATAAAAACAATCCACCCTTCTTCTATATTAATAGAAAAGGGGAAATGAAAATTTTGAATTAATAATTAGTGTGAAAACAGTATTTATTATTTAAATAGACTCGTATAAAAAATATATAACAAAACATACTAAATACCTATAAAACACCTCATTTTTATTTTTTAAATAATAATAAATATGTCAGCAAAAACTACTACAAAATATTTGATATTTATTAATTTTGTTTTTCAATGGTTACGATCGTTACGATAGACTCGTAACTAGGAAATTTACAGTTTCGAGCTAAGAATTGCATTTTTTGTAAATTTGTAACTCGGTCAGTTTCGAATCAATCGGTAGCTACGACTTTACGTAGTTACGAGTTTACGATCGTTGTGTACAGATTTGCAGCATTAGTCTGTTTTACATCCCCTTCATACCTTATAAATTTGTAACATGTATTTTTTAACAACCTATATAATATACAAACCACTGATCAAATATCTCCATTTACACTGATTGTGAGGAGTGCACTAAGGGTCACTTTTACGACATACATAATTGACTTCAGACATTCGAAAATTGTAAAGATCGTAAAAGTGAAATTATGTATTTACACCTTCGATAACAATGTGCTACAAGAACAGTTAATATGTTATAAATGCTATTCACTTATTTAGAAACAATAAAGTTGAAGTTTAATTCTTGAACCAAATAAACATGTAATAATTGAACCATTTATTTGCATGTACAATACCACATTCTTCTCATAAAGTGTCACTATGATAACAAATCTGAGTAATAAAATATCAATTTTATGTTCTTTCGAAGACCACCCAACATATATACATATTTATAAGGCCTCTACAGTGTGTTCTGGATATTTAGTACGTAGTTACCCTTGCCAATAACACAATGGGTAGATTTATGCAAATTTTATTTCCCTAAGGTTCCAGAGTTATGCGGTAGTTCAGGTGTATTTAGATAAATTGTCGCTATGGTTACGTATGTATGAGTAGTGTACACTCTGACTCCTACTCAGGGATATTTATATACAGTACAGACTGCCAGCTAGACGCTGCAAATTCTAAAGGTTTATTATATGACTATACTATCCATATTTCATGACAAATGTTAAAGATCTGGAACTCTGGATAGTTGCTCTCATTTCGATAATAGACTATGACTACCAGATATAAAACGGTTAATAACATTTATATAGGCGACTTAATAATTTATACAAACTTATAAATCTTATAATTATTATAATCAATACAGGGTCAACACTAAAAACTATGACATAGGCGTTTAATATGGGAAAACAGCTTACCTATCTCAAATATTTTCTGTCCCGAAAAACATTACATAGTGCTTTAAAAATTGAGATTTACAGAATAAAATTCTGAATTTATGGGTGTTAAAATTTTTACCTCTCGCTAAGAGAGGTATTGAATTTATGCTAAAAATCACATATCCAGATTTTAATAAATAAGCACGTTTTAAGGTCCCTAGAATCCGATTATAACATTTTTACGATGATGTGTGTGTGTGGGTGCGCGCGTGTGCGTGCGGGTGTGTGTGTATGTGTGTGGTGTGTGTGTGTGTGTGTATGTGTGTGTGTGTGTGTGTGTGTGTGTGTGTGTGTGTGTGTGTGTGTGTGTGTGTGTGTGTGTGTGGATCCACGATTTCTCAAATACTATAAGACTTACGACATTTTTAACTACAGATTTCTTAATCTAACAATAATGGGAAGAGTTGATTAAGTTTTGGTAACAATTGGACAACCGGAAGTAGTAGTTACAAGGAAAAAATTATCCAAATATTATTTATCGAAAATTTATGTAAATACTTATATTAAAGAACGTTAAATTCTTTATTCCATAAAAATAAATTCATTATTATATCTTCTATAGATTTACAGATAAAAAAATGTATATAAAATAATTTGATGTAATAAATCTCAGGTCAAACTACTTCAAGGCAAGAAATTCAAATATTTGTAATTGACACATAAATGTCACTGTCAAAAATATTTGTATGCCACTGTCAAAAATATTTGTACATCATTATGAAGATTATGGAAATTAAGAAAATGTCAACAACGCAAAAGAATATACGTAAAAAAGAATATAAAAGGAATTTGCGAAAAAATGACGAATATAAAGAAAAAGAAAAAAAAATATTACATTTGATGCCCGAGTAAATTTTGTTCAAAAACGTGGTAAAACAGATTTAGTATGCCTTTAGGCCAACGCGCACTTCTGCGACCGAAGCGAAGCGCGGCGATGAGAAGTTGTTTCATTCAATGTATTATTGTGTATACGGGCACTTTGGAGCAGCGAAGAGCAGAGGAACGAGGCGACTATACCACATTGAATACATTGAATGAAAAAACGCTTCACTTCGCCACTCTTCGTGTCACTCAAGTGTAGTGTTTTCGCGGGGGTTGCGTATACGAGATTCTAATATAACTTATTTTTCAAATAATAAATAAAATCAATAAATTTATTTTTAATAAACTGTATAAATTGTTTAACAAATTTTATTGTTAACAGGCAATAAAAAAAAAATTATTCGTGCAAGTCCGAGAAATTGTTTCTTGCCGTTTCTATCGCCATCCCAAAACACAGTCGAATATTGTTTTTTACCTTCCGTCACCTTTAGCTAAGGAAGGTATTGTCTTTGATCCAAAAATTCGGTGGTGAGTTTTTAAGGAATAAGCACGTTTGAAGGTCCCAGAATACGATCTTACTATTTTTACGATGATGTGTGTGAGTGCGTGCGTGCGTGTGCGTGTGTGTGCGTGAGTGTGCGTACGGGCGCGTGCGTGCGTGTTCGTGTGCGTGCGTGCGTGCGTGTGTGCGCGTTTGCGTGTGCGTGTGTGTGAGTGAGTGTGTGAGTGTGCGTGCGTGCGTTCGTGTGTGCGCGTTTGCGTGTGCGCGTGCGTGTGAGTGTGTGTGTGTGTGAGAGTGTGTGCGTGTGTGTGTGTGTGTGTGTGTGTGTGTGTGTGTGTGTTTGTGTTACAAAATTTTCGTCTACGATAACTCTAATACTACAATTCCAAAAATTATAATAGACAAATAACAACATGACATTTTTTAGATTTTGAGGTTATATATCCAGTATAAAATTAGTTCATATGCTTCTCCCTGTCTGTCTGCATAATCTAGTATTTAACTATCTTCTTTTAGTCGATATGAATTTAAAGAATATTGAAAATAACTCAATCCTATTTTCAATCCGCTGAGATAAACCAATAGGATTTTTCAATTCATAATATACTTGAAGCCGCTTGAATTGTCGAGATAAACGTGGTCCTAGTTTATATTATTTTGGCTTCAAAATATTTCCGTATTCTTATAAATATATCATTACGGATCACGGTTTATTACCCATTGCTGGGTGTGCCAAACTGCTTTTATTCACAGATTTCGGTAATCATCTATCTGTACCGTTTTGGACGCTTGCCAGTCATCACCTCACGCATGCTCTTAAGGCTGTCGTGGAGGGAGCACAAACAAGAGTCAATTTTGGAGTATTTGCAAATTGGTAATAATTTTCTAGTTGACTCTCGTCGACCTTTATATTTTAAAATGCCTATTTTCAATATATCATCTACTCATTGTGCCAAAACAATTTTAAATTAAAGTAGTTTATTTTTTTCCCCGAAAAGCGTTACCGAAACAGGTGATTTTAGAAAATGAATCGTCATGTTCGATTGCAACAAGAAAATTACTTTTGAGACAGATAAACAAACTAAATAATGACAACAAAAACTGGTCCATTTAAAACCGATAAAAAGATCTACGGACCAATGAGTTTCTGTTCTTATAGCCCAACTTTTTCTGTACCAAACTTGAATTTAATTTGGTGATAGTTCCGTAACGTTGGCACTCAAAATTTCAATATTTTATTACTTAAATCTCAGTCTTATTGTTTAAAAGGAATTACTTTTCAAGATATTGTCAACAGTCGGATACGTTTTGGGAATATTTTGTCCTGACTTGAAATACCCGAGTAGAAATGAACAAGTTTTTTTATACACCACAGCCTTCAGTCAGCTAGGCAATAGTCAAATAGGCGATAGTTAAATTTTAAACGCTTAGTCGGCATATAATGTAGTGGATTTTTTTTTGCAAAAATATTTAAAAATTATGCTCTGATATTTCTAAATATAACCACAGTATATATCAGGGTTGGCCTGATTTAAATCATTTGATTTAAATTACGATTTAAATCAAATTTTATACAATAATACATTTTTTGTCGAAAAATCAATTGTTTTTCAAATTATATTAGATACCTACCTATATAAATAGTTAACAAAAAGAAAATTGTACTATGGTAATATAATATAATATATATATATATATATATATATATATATATATATATATATATATATATATATATATATATATATATATATATATATACATAAAATCAAAAAATCATGATTTATTTGTTTCATGATTTTTGCCAACCCTGGTATAAATATAAACAGTAGTTGCAATCCACAACGGTGCCTTTGATATATTTGTAAAATTAAATTTATAAATTAAATCCATCATAAACCAGTCACAGGTGAACATAAATTTAGATGTAGTCTTTTAAATCATGCTGCATAAATATTTGATTAAAAAATCTGGTGTGGCCAACACAATACCTCCCGCCATTAACCGAGCGAGTCACAAAAAAATTAAGCTAATCCTTAATTTTACTCTAATTTTGGCACTTTATTTCTTAAAATTAGTCTAATCTAATCCAAGTAACTTCCTTTTTTGATAATAAAATGTAGGTTAAATTTCAAATACCTTGATAGAATATAAATTACTAATCCAATAAGGAGAATTAGCTTAAACTTTTTTGCGAATTGTTAATTTTTATTAATCTAAATACATACCTACATATTTACTTATGCTGGAAACTGTTTTGACTTCCTTTCCTATTGTTCCATTTACTTTCTTCTTTTTAAAACGTTACTATTATTAATTTGAAATGATTAGTTCTTTGACAGTGACATTTATCTGACAGTTACATACATTTGAATAATGCGTAATGCGTAAGGAGTTTTATTTGTTTAAAGCGTAGGCTCTGGGATTTTAATTAGATAATTTTTTTAACTTTCTCCATAATATATACATATATATATATATATATATATATATATATATATATATATATATATATATATATATATATATAAGGTATTTTTCGAAGAAAAACTATTTTGAGCTTCCAGTAAAGTGCCATTTCCTGTTATCCGATTTACACCAAAACCTAATGGGCTCTTTCCATAATAGAAAAAGTTCGAAATTCAAGGTTTCAAAATTTTCTGAATAATAATAGTATTTGAGTTAGAGTGGAGGATCCACTCATACATACACACACACACACACACATACACACACACACACACACACACACACATACACAGACACGCATACACACACACATACACACATGCACACATAGGTACGCACATAAACACAGACATCGTCGTGAAAATGTTAAAATTGGATTCTAGGGACCTTAAAACGTGCTCATTTACCAAAATCTCGATACGCGATATTTAGCACGATTCCTATACCTCCCTTACCAAGGGTAGCGGGAGGTAAAAATAACACTGGCAAAAGTCTGATTTGTGTATTGCCTTTGTGTTTCTGCTTTCTGTGTAAAATACCTATCGACTATTTAACAAAATGAAAAAAAATTGCTCTCTGTGAATTGTTTATAAACCAGGAGGCGGAGCTAACACATTTCGGTAACCAAATATATGATGAGTGTAACTACTGTTTATATATTTATACTGTGACATACCCTACCCTGACGCACAATTTTATAAGTCTACACATATATTATTTTATCGTTCAGATATCCGGCGCCCACTTGGCTATCGCCCAGTTATCATCGCCCACACGCCCTCGCCTATTTGACCATATCCGACCCGATGCGGCCGTACTTGGCACGTAACAAGGCATGCGGCCGTAATGCAACCGAGAATCATTTTTACTCGGGTACCAACCTAATTTCTATCTTCCTTACCTTATCCTGGAGTCCATGTCATGGTGCCTGACCGTTGCCTACGACATACTAAGCCTGGAAATATAAATAAATGTTTAGCTCATCTCTGAGTCGTGCGGGTTTATATTTCCAGGGCTTGAGGACATTGTAAGCGTGTTCTAGAGAATGATTTTTACTGACCGTGCCGTAAAGAAGACCACAACTATCCATGCAAAGATACTGGCACGTGGCGACGCCCTGGATCTTCACCTGGCCGATGTTCACGGTCGTCCTTTGCAAAATCGCTAGAAACAAAGGAAAATTATTAGTAACATTATACTTCAGAAAGTAGAGAATAGGGTTCTCTACCAATATAATAAATTAGAAGATGGGACATTTATATTAAAACTATAACTTAAAACTGTATAATAAGGACTATCAAAATTTAAAAGGTTTATTAGATTTTCAAATACTTTCAAATCTTCTGTTATCAACTTTTTCAATCCGGAATTCATTTTCAATTAAATGAATCCAGAAAATAACTAAACGAGAGTAAAGTAAAACTGATTTCCTATGTTAAACACCTTTGGCCTGCTTTTTGATTAACACCCTGTACCTATATGTATATCTGTATCAAGAGTTGTGTAATTTAATAAAAATATGTTACTCTGATTATATTCCTTAGGGTTTTTTAGAAAGATTTTTGATTACAACAAAGAAAAGCTTGATTAAAACAAAGAAAATTTGATTACAATAATGAAAGAGTTTAATAAATAATTACGTGCAAAATTGATTTTAATATTACTGTCACCGTATAAAGTTAAAATTATTTATTTTTTTTTTGCTTTAAAATTTTTTCTTGGAGCGTTTTAAATCATTTTCTCATAGGGGCGCAAGATTTCTAGTTACGCAACTGATTGACATCGTAAGTATACTCAGTCTTTTAATAAAATAAACTATATACATATCTATTAGGATAGATATGTTACCAGTCAGCCAAACCAAGTATTTAAAAGAATAATGCTTTATTAATATGTTTATTTCACAAATTGTTGATATTTTTAAAATTCATAAATAATTTTTTTTTCAATAAAAAGTTAGGTTGGTTTTGCTGCCCCCATATGTTTGACCGCCTTTGTTCTGGGAACAAAATGAACGACGCTAGGATCGGGCTTGAGTTTCAGCATTGTTAGCGGAGGATCAAAAATGTTACTTGTAGTAGTATTCGAAGTAAATCATTCATACTTAAATACATGTGGAAATCAGAAGTCATCCCAAATTAGTCCACACCAAGGACGTAACTACGGGGGGGCCTGGGTATATATATATATATATATATATATATATATATATATATATATATATATATATATATATAGAAAAAACAAAAAATTAAAGATATTTAGTTTATTTTATAATAGAGATAATAATTTAGAACGTGTAATACAATTTGTGTGGATGGATATATATATATATATATATATATATATATATATATATATATATATATATATATATATATATATATATATATATATATATATATATATATATTAATCTTTTATTATTAATATTTAATTTAATAAAGTGGATACATTGTAAGTAACAAGATTTATTTATTTAAAAAATATTTTATTATTTGCTTTATTGGTTTATTATAAATTAAATTTCTTCAAATTATAGTTAGCCCTGACGAAAACAAAAAAACGAGAACATTTGATTTGAATAATCAAACGTCAAATGCAGATTTGTATTGTACTATCTTTATTTGTTGCTAGTGTTATTTAAATAATATGGATTTAACTACAAAAGATAAAATTCGTATTGTGAAATTATTTCACATTGGTAATAGCCTACAGCAAACTGCTGATGTATTTTCTGCCGAAAATCCAGAAAAAGTGGGTGTGTTGCTAATCACACAAAGCAGGAAATACAACCAATTGAAAATGAATTTGAAGAAATAATAATTGCGCGGGTTGAAGTGGAGCCTACTATTAGTTTAAGAAGTTTACAAATGGAATGTGGAATAAGTAGAACAAAAATTGCTAGAATACTTAAGAAAAATGGATTTAGAAGATACAAAGTAGGTAACCATCAAGAATTGCGAGACGGCGACGAAGAAAGAAGAGCAACTTATTGTGAAACAATTATGGATAAAGCCAATGAAAACAGAAACTTTTTGTACTCCCTCTGTTATACCGATGAATGCACATTTACACTTCATAACGAACCGAATGTGCAAAACTTTCGCCACTGGTCAAAAGATAAACCAACTCTTCAAAATTTATCAAGAACCCAATATCCCCAGAAGGTTAATGTTTGGGCGGGAATTTTGGGATCACACATTATTGGACCATATTTTATTGAAGGGACATTGAACGGTCCAAAATATTTAGATTTATTGGAAACAGTAGTTGGGCCTAGACTTACAGAATTAAATATGGAGAGGATATGGTTTCAACAGGATGGGTGTCCAGCGCATAACGTGCAAATTGTCAAAGAATATTTGGACAATTCATTTCCAGATTCTTGGATTGGTTTAAATGGATCAATTAATTGGCCGGCAAGGTCTCCTGATCTAAGCCCCTTAGATTTTTTTCTTTGGGGTCATTTAAAATCAAAAATTTACGGCCATTATGAATTGACCACTTTAGAAGACCTGAAAGCGGCAATAAGGAATGAATGTAGGCTTATTTCTAATCGACAGCTAAGCAACGTGAGACAGCAATGTTACGATCGTCTCGGATTTTGCTTAGCGCAAAACGGCGGCCATTTTGAATATTTATTATAATTTTTAAATTTTAATGTAATTAGTAGGTACGATTTAATATTTTTTAAATAAATAAATCTTGTTACGTACAATGTATCCACTTTATTAAATGAAATATTAATAAAAGATTAAAAACATATTAATAATAAAAATTATTTTGAAAAGAAAAAATTAAAAAATAAATATTGCTGTCGGTTGGTTTCGAACCCGACTCTCTAAATTGTAAAGCGCGCACGTTACTCCTACTCTATCAGAGCTGTTGCTTAGATACTATTATTTTCAAGATATGAATAACATTCATGGTACTTCTACAATTTTTCTTAATTTATTCTAATATTACACTTGTAAATTGACTGATTTGAATTGAAATCGATAGAAATAGTATGCAAAATTTCATCTTAATATCTTGCACTGGGGAGATACTATTCACAATTAACAAATTTTACATGTTAATCGCCCATGTGTCGGTCGGCCTAAGACACCCGGTATATATATGTATATATATATATATATATATATATATATATATATATATATATATATATATATATATATATATATATATATATATATATATATATATATATATATATATACAGGGCTACGACCTTACTGTTCACGACCTTATGAAACAATGCAGTTTTTCTTACTTTTCTGTAAATACTATGATTTTCCTCAAGCTAGCATAGTGAAATACGATAAACATTTGCATTTACGACCTGTTTATTATAATATATTTCACAATGCATTAAAAATTTGTTACATACTTGTACACGACCATACGAGACAAAACCAGTCGGTAATGTAGGAAACTTTAGTTACGTTCCGTAAAATGAGCTATATTCGTAACAGTTGCAAAAATATCCACTGGTGGCGCCAGTAATAGTACAAATTTGAAATATTTAACATTTGATTGTATAATGAAGAGTAGTTAAAATGTTTATAGACGAAAATGTTGTTGAATGGGCAAAATAAAAATATTCCACTTCCTTTGATAATAATGTACACGATTTAAACGATGGTTAGCCTGCAGAGGATTACCGGTGAAAGGAAGAAAGTATAATTTAGTAAAATGATAGAATGAAAATAGATTCCAATGACAAATATATTTTATTTTTTTTCTTTAGTTACTAACTGCATGAAAAAAGGCAATACAAATTAAATTATCATAACAATTCATTGCAAAATTTCCCTCCAAAAGTGGCAAATTATATTTATGCAACACCTGCTATTTATAACGGTATAATTATGTTGATTTTAAACAAATAAGGAGGGTCATGTCAGTCATTAGTGACTTATGAACCATCCATAAGTCACTAATACCATAGATCACTAGTTTTAAATATAAAGAATTATTTTGTGATTCTGCTATTACATTTTTATTAAAGATTACACTTTTTCTTGTAAATATATTATAAACATTTATTATAGAAATTTATCTATTCCTATTCTATTCCATTCCTTATTCTATTTTATTCCATCCTATTTTATGCAATCTATAAATCAGGCTTTATTATTGAAAACGAGATTAAAAATTAATAACAAAGTAAATATTTGGCGAGTTTATTCAGTATTTAGATGTCTTGATTCTTGCGCTCCATTTTAAACCTAAAATCAATATCCAATACAATTTATTTTTTAATGTAATGCAAAATATCTCATGCAGTTTCAAAGATAGCGTTTTCTTTCTGTGTAAAGATGGAATTTTCCATTTCTACAGATAATAATAATAATAATAATAATAATAATAATAATAATAATAATAATAATAATAATAAAGGAAGATGATTTATAATAATATAACAAAATATAATTAATAAAAAAATAATAGGTAAAATTATAATACAATTTCATTGCGAATCTACAAAAAAGAGTACAATTTCCAAGAGGATGCCAAACTTTGGAAAGGGAAGGAAAGGTCAGTTAAATTAAAGCCACTTAAACTAAAGTACAGATATTTATTATAAAAACACACACACAAGTAATTATGTGGTATAATTTTAATAGTTATTTATTTATTAAGCGCATAATTAAAATATTGTAACACGGGGGGAATGTTTAAAGCTCGACGCGTACCGGAGATCTTTAATTTTCCCGGGTACTATAATCTTGATAAAGCTCGTGGTACATATAACGCCGAAACGGTAGGTTAGGTTGAACTATATTTCGTTTCACGTAAGAAAATAGCGATGGGAAGATAGGTGCAGTTTGATCTTTTTGTTTGGATAATATCCTTATATTATCCAATCAAAAAACAAGATCAAACTGCACCTATCTTCTGAACACTATTTTCTTACATTAAATTAAGTATAGTCCACTACAATGAGTTAAGTCTTTAGTAAGCGGAAGACTGTACAGCGCAGTAGCAGAAAATTCAAGAAATCGAATCGCAAATTGCACATTGGATCAACCAGATTTATCAGCAGTTACCTATCACTAAGAATTTCATCGCGGTAAATTGTGACTTGCTCTATTTACATCTTGTCTCATGGATTATTTTGCATTAATCACCATTTTTAAGTTTCAATTTAGGGATTTTTTGCGATGTAACTTTTTCTTCAACCAATTTGTCCTGGGCAGTTCCAATTTTAGAATTTTTTGTGGTGCTCTCCTCAAACGGACTGGACTAGTGCAGAAAAACAGGGTTCTTGTATCCGTCAATTTCTCAAGTTGGATAATTATACACGCTGTTCAAGACGGACGACCCACTGAAGAATTTCTACAAATTATGTGTCGTCTTGAACCAAGAATGGGCATTGATATTAACCAACCTCGATTAATATGTGTAGCTGATGATAGAAATGAAACTTACATTATAAAATTAAGTCTTATTCGTCAAAAAATTTATAAGAAACGAATTACACGTACAACAAAGAATGTGATAACTTATTTGCTTGATCGTTCGAACATTCCGACCAATCAAGTAAGCCAGTTTATGGGCGTATTGACATGGAGCTGATACCCGGACCGTGCCTGTCCAATTGTAACACATATGGCATATCTTGTGTCAACCTCTGTACATAATCGGGTGCCCCCCCCCCCCCCGAAGACTAACGAAAACCCCTCCGAAGATTATATTAAAAATGTCATATAATAGTTGTTATGTGTTAAAAGAAACTGTGGAAAACTCGTTCCTTTATTTCTTAAGAATTAATGCAATGTAGACATGAATGTAAGGACCCAAACTTAATAACAATAGAGTAATGCAGTAATGGCCTAACAACCTATGAAATACTGTGCTACCTACTGCAACGTATCTATAAGGGTATAAATTTAGCTACGCGACTGCACGCTGGACTGCGTATAAATTTTATTTGGCTTTTAGCTTGCAAAACAACATAATGCGTAGGAATAACAATTTCTTATTCGCACTTCTTACTCCTACGCAGTATGTTGTTTTGCATGATTGCTCTAAGATAAAACCCGATTATGCACAGAGATTGACATATAAGATGTCGAGGTTGGTTAATATCAATGTCCATTCTTGGTCCAAGACGACACACAATTTGTACAAATTCTTCAGTGGGTCGTCCGTCTTGAGCAGCGTATATAATTATCCAACTTGAGAAATTGACGGATACAAGAACCCTGTTTTTCTGCACTATAATCTGCGCAGTACAGACTTGCGTCTGGCCAAAGCCCTGAGTTCCGCTAAGAACGGCGTCGAACTCGCGATTCGTTTAAATCTTCTACTACCCCGCAGTACAGACTTGCGTCTGGCCAAAGCCCTGAGTTACGTTAAGAACGGCGTCGAACTCGCGATTCATTTGAATCTTCTACTGCCCCGCAGTACAGACTTGCGTCTGGCCAATGCCCTGAGTTCCGTTAAGAACGGCGTGGAACTCGCGATTCGTTTGAATCTTCTACTGCCCCGCAGTACAAACTTGCGTCTGGCCAAAACCTTGAGTTCGACTTATTGGACTATTTCAACGTTGTCACGATGTTGTTATTTACGTCAATTACTGATGCCGGAAAGGTAGGTAGCTTGGGAAAATTTAGAAAATAGAACCAAAATTGAGAGCTCTTTTACGGAGCTGCAGTGAAAACGCTAGTACAGCACAAGACGGAAATGGAACAATGCACAATTTACAGTGTAGAAATTCATGGAAACAACTGCTGGTAAATTTGTTTGATTCGATTGGAACTCGCGATTCAATTACTTGAATCTTCTACTGCTGCGCAGTACAGACTTGCGTCTGGCCAAAGCCTTGAGTTCGACTTATTGGACTATTTCAACGTTGTCTCGATGTTGTTATTTACGTCAATTACTGTTGCCGAAAAGGTAGGTAGCTTGGGAAAATTTAGAAAATAGAACCAAAATTGAGAGCTCTTTTACAGAGCTCCAGTGAAAACGCCAGTACAGCACAAGACGGAAATGGTGCAATGCACAATTTACTGTGAAGAAATTCCTGGAGACAACTGCTGGTAATTTTGGTTGACTCGATGTGATTCAATGTCTTGAATCTTCTACTACTGCGCAGTTAAGCAGAACTACGATCGTCGATTAACAAAATTTAATGTCAAAGAATTAATAATAATTAGGGTTTTAAATATGCAAACCGATATGAACCAAAATAAAACAAAATGTAAATTTCATTTAAACAGCCGCCTAACACATGATTTTGTTTTAAGTATTCGTTTAATTTCATTTGAGACCCATAACTTTATTTGTTGTCTTGACCTATTTTTTAAAGCGCTATGATTCTGCATAGCACGGTCACATTCTGTTAGTGTTGGTAACTGCCCAATGGATAAGTGTCTTCTGAAAAACGATCTCATGGCATATTTCTCGGGTGATATCCACGGACATCTTTGAAGACATATACGTGAAGCCTTTCTTCGTTTCCTGTTGGGAGTCCAACTTGACTCACCTTCGTTTTCTGTAATTAAACTTTATTTATTGTATATATTGAGTATAATAAAATAATTAAGTTCAAAAACAATACTTTATATGTTATCACTAGGTATATTAAAATATAATCAAAAATGATTTAAGAATTTTATATCAATGATACATATTTATTAGACTTTGGCTGCAACTGATAAATTTGGTGAACAAAATATGTATCTACTGACTGTATGTGGAAACATTAGGCGGAATCATGAGGAATAACTTTGTGTTTGAAGAATGTATGGTTCGGAAGAACGTTGTTGAATGAGTGAGAACAGTTCAATTGTAATGGATTGGTCATCCATACGGATTGTGAAGCGTGTATATGTGCGTGGGCATGAGGCGCATAATGGGGTCCTCGACACTCATTTTTCTATTATTTTACAAGAACCTTGGCTTAACATTGAAACCATTCGTAGGATTTTAAAAGTCGAGGTGGACACAATATGACTTTTGTAGGTATTATTTTTTGTTATGGTGGAGGACCCCATTATACGAATGTGATGATTAGTGATAGTAAGTTAGAAGACTGAATGTTTCTGAGAGGAAAGAATAAAAGGACTTGTATGAATATGAACGACACGAAAGTAGTACTTTTGGATGTATGAATCAGGATATATGAGGAATATAAATATACATGAAAAATTACCTGATTTATCGGACCTAACATTGATATTTTGTAAAATTTCCTTTTTAGATATTTTAACAACTGGCTCACAATCATCCTCTTCAGCTACAACTAATAGTGAAGTGCTGCCTAAAAATAAATATACGGTTTAGGCAGGTAATAAAGTTCAATATTTTCTTAACAGTATTTTACGATATCTAACAGTGAAACTGGACAACAATTGCTAAAGATAAATAACTTTAAATGCAGAAACAAGATATTGAATCACAATTTAAGTTAATTTGAAAGAATAACATATGCATCACATTTCATAAAATAAATGTGCACAAATAATCAGAAATTTACAATACCTCAATATAAATAACGTACCTTCCGTTTCAATATTTTCTGAACTATTTTGTTCAACATATTCTTCCTCTTTCTCTGATTCACTTTCAGAGACCATGTCCTCCTCAAAATTAATTTCATCAAGGCTTTTACCTTTGTACTTATCTATTTTATCTGTATCAAGAGCAAATAGCAATTGAGATACTTTGGCGAGGTGAATAGCTTCACTAGGAAGTCTGTAGAAATGCCTGTGAATGTCTATATTATGACCCATATAATCTGCTAATATAGATAATTCATTTTCGGACAAATTTAGAGCTTGTGAAACCGTTGCTATATGCTTTCGCAACTTAGTACCCCGTAACAAAGCTGGTTGATCTGTTTTGCAGTTAGTAGTTGCTTCTCTTAAACACCGCGCACCTAAAACATCATCGCTTGTGACAGTACAAATAATAAAAATCTTATTCTTATTTTGTTGATGTTTCAAGATCATATTAGTTATCTTAATTGTTCATAATTTTATTTTTATGGATCGTACAACGATCCCGGTTTCAAAATTTAAATTTCAGTGTGTTTAAAGAACTTTTTTTAAAATAATTGTATGAATACAAACTATTTTCTGCTTTAAAATCATATTTTGATAAATTTGATATTATTTATTAGTATTATTATTATTATTATTATTATTATTATTATTATTATTATTAAATAATGAAATTTGACGTTTCTTAAAACAGCGTTTTTGTTAAAACAGTGATCGTGGTACGAGCCTTGGCTGGTAACACAAGCCTTGTTTTAACTAAAACGTGGTTTTAAGAAATGTCAAATTTTATTATTTAATATTAATAATAAATATCAAATTTGTCAAAATATGATTTTAATGCAGAACATAGTTTGTATTCAAACAAATATTTATTTAAAAATCGTTATTTAAACATAAAGATGAAATTAAACATTAAAATTTTAATTTGACAGTTTTTAAAACAGCGTTTTAGCATTAGTTAAATAAGGCTTGTGGTACCAGTCAACTATTTCAAAACAAGTAAAATAACACACAACACATATTAGTTATCTTAGTTGTTTATTGTTTTATTTTGACGTGTATTTAAAAGTTAAAATATCAAAACAGGCAAATCACACACATCAGGTGAATGAACATCAATGGCGTTCGTACAAGTTCCAGTTTGCGGTATAGTCAAGTCAATAAGTTTTGAGAACTGATATCAGGAAAATCTACGTTTCGTGCTTTACGCACTAAACTATATTTAACAAAAAAAAAAAAAAACATTTTAACTAAAATAAGTATATACATTTTTTTAATTTTTCTATCTTTTTATAGAGCTAACTATTATAAAAATAGTTTTATTTTATAGAAAATTTGGGCAATAAATTTCGTACAAACTTACCCTCAAAATATTTATCCACACCACGACCAAAAACATAAGGATTCTCATGATGCACATTTGCCATTGTGCGATATTTTAAAATTAAATCAATTGCAGACACTTCCTGGGCACTAATCATTATAGAAACTGCTCTTCCTAGTTTTCCTCTGATTTCTACACGGACATATCTTTGTGAAAATATCTGTTCACTTGGTTTTAGATTTTTATATGTTTCAGAATTTTTTTGAATATTATGCTTCTTTTTGTAATCACTTATGAGAAGCTTTTCCATTTCACCAACCCTTTTTCTGTTGAAAATTAATATCAAAAGTAATGTACTTCTTGAAAGTTCATTCCAACTATACATATCAAAACCTTGATTTAGAATTTCAAATGATTTTTGCCATTTTGATTTTAAATAAGTATTTAATTTTAAAATGTCTGATGTTAATGGCAATAGACGGGGCTTATTCCATTTTCTTCGAATAATAATTGTATTTGCTCTTCTACTTAACACTGGAAATTCATTTTTATAAATCTTGAGCCAACTTTCCACATCCAAGCGCAAAGTTTCATCTTTTCGTTTGATGCATTCAATTAATAATTTTTCTGCACACTCCTTCAGTAATTGTCCAAGGGAACAGACAAGAGAGGGAGCTCTATATGTACCATGCAATTCATCGTAGCCAGCACATTTACGAATAGAGTCCACAAATTTATTATATAAATGTGGTCGAAATGTAGACTCAAGATTATCAACACATGGTTCAATAGTTCTCATAGCTATTAGAAATTTCGACAACTGTCGTAGCTTCTGACGTATCATATTATATAAATGGTCATCACCTTCATGTTTCTCACACAAATAATTTCCGTACAATAATATCAAATTATCTTGTTTAACAACTTTAGATACTTCATCATCTAGCATACCGGGCAAAATTTTGTATTCCAGTTTTTTATAAACAGTTGAAGATCCTTCAGATAATGTTGCTCTAGAAAGTGCCTGCAAATTCCTTGGAGCGGAATTGTTTACTATCCCTGTTGTCATGTTTTCACAACGTCTAAAATGTCGATATAATAATGTCTTTCTAAAAAAGTTTTTACATGTTGGACAAGGTATGTAATTTTCATTTGTGGAGATTGGTAGTGAACGCCTAGCGACAACAATTTCTTGGTCCTTATTTGATGGATCAGTATTAAACATAAATGTTCCCAAACTTCTAATTTCTTTTATAATGGTTAGTCGTTGTGCATCTCCTTTGGGAAGTTTCAAAAACTCATTAACTTTTTTTTCATTCTTATGCTTAGATTCCAAATGCCTGGCAAAATATTTAACTTTTGTTTTACAAAACATACAAAAATTTAGTTTTTTAGTTCCACATTTATATGCAGATTCGACATTTACGGTATTTTTTGTGATTGTCTCATTAGATATATTTTCATCTTGAGCTAAAATAAAAAATAGGAAATTATATTTTATATATTATTTATACTGACATTGAATTTCGCGGAAAGGGGTAACATTTAACCTTTACCTTAACGAGAAATAATATAATAGGTACTTACTATTTATAGTACTGGCGAATGTGTTATCTGGTAGATCTGCAAAGCATACTGTGCTGCTCGGTAAATATTCTGCAAAAAATATTCCAAAAAATCAGATGTGGCCAGCACATGATTATTTGAATATATGATAATTTTTTATATTATATTTCATAATAAATGAAAGAAAATTTTTAACTTACCATTTCTTTCAGTATTAAAAATAGATAAATCGATAATCATTTCTTCCAAATTTTTGTCATTTCTTACGTCACTGTTAATTGTACAATGTGGCCTATTTGGCGAATAATCTGCAAATTATATCATGTTTGTTATTTTTGTTCCTCTTTGAAAATATAGGTACGTATAAAAAAAATACATATTAAATACAAATCACAGCATAAATTTAGCAACAGAATTTATTCGTCTACACAAGGAGGAATAAAATAATTTATAAATTATTTATATGAATATTTCGCAAGAAGAACTATTAATACCTAATCGCACTAATATTTATAATAAACTGTTTTATTTATTGGATAATGCAAACTACTGTCCATTATTGCAATTGTGACTCACCTGTATACAGGTCACCATTGGGATTTCAGAAACTGTAAGAGATACGAAGTCGGTTAAATTGGGGCAAAGTTACACCGTTAGTAGGCCATTTTAAAAATGTATTTGTTTTTCTCGAAAAATTCATAGGTCACTAGATAAATACAAAAATTCAAATTTTGCTGATTTCTATTTTAACAAATAACTTCTAAATATGAAATAATATGGAATTTTGGTTTGCACTTCTTTAAGACACTTTTTTATTTTCTTTCGAACGACTATGCTCAAATTATTTTATCCCTGTTAGATTTCGAGTTATGAGGTCAAAGTTACGATTTTTGTATGGACGCCATATTGGAAAGTTACACCATTAAAAATAGAATTTTTTAGCTTTCCAACGATGTATAATTTTTTGATGTTCATTTGTTTGAAAACAGCAAAAATGCAAAAATTATTAATTTTATAGGGTAAAAACAATGGTTGTGGCAGTAACCTATGGATTTTTCAGGAAAAACAAATACAACTTTAAAATGGCCTACTAACGCCCCAACTTTGCCCCAATTTAACAGACTTCATATCTCTTATAGTTTCCGAGATCCCAATGGTGCGCCTCGAAAAACGGACACCTGTATGTATACTAGGCTTAGGGGCTCACAAATCATGGTATTTGGCAGGATGGTAGTGCTTTCAATTTAACCGAAAGTGACATTGACTTTCATATTTCAAATGGGACACCTATATATTTTTATATATTTGAAATCTACGTAGAATTACGAATTAAACGATATGCTTGAAGTGCATTTTTATTAAAGAAATAAATTACAAAAACGTAAGAGAAAATTATGACTAATTAACATGTTGAACCATAACAGGTTGGCTGTGATAACAAATTCATCATTTTTCTTAATTTTTTCTTACATTTTTGTGATTTATTTCATCAATAAAAATGCACTTCAAGCATATCGTTGAATTCGTAATTTTACGTAGATTCCAAATATATAAAAATATATAGGTGTCCCATTTGAAATGTGAAAGTTAATGTCACTTTCGGTTAAATTCGAAACGTTACCAGCCTTCTAAATACCATGATTTGTGAGCCCGTAAGCCTAGTTTACAAATATATAAAGAAAATTAAATAATATTCATAAATAAAAGTTATTAAGGGTGTATCGTCTTAAGCATGCCACCCGGTATATACTAAAATGAATTAGTATTAAAATTATAAAATAATAAGTTGTACTACAATAGTTATTTGTGTCACAAGTGCGCAAAGTAAGCGATTTTCCCGATTCAAGTTGCAGCACGAGCCGAGCGGCCCGAGGCTTGTCGAGGATCTCATTCGGCGAGGCTTGCAACTCAGCCGAGCGCTAATCGCTTTCCGCACGTGACACACATTTTGTGTCCAACTTGCTCAAAAAGTAACCTTTTGAGTGTTGTTCATTTTTTAACAAAGCGAATAGGCCGTGCGCAATTTTTTGGTGTCAAAAATTGCACTTTACGCACGGCCTGTCGAACTGTTAAGAAATGAACTACTTTGCGCCCGCAAAACAGGCAGGAAAAAAGTCACTTTTTAAGCAAGTTAGACACAATAATAATTAAACTTCTGAATAGCATTTCCTCCAATTCCACTTGAGTTAACTGATAAAACAATAATTACCTTTATTGCAAGGATCTGTTTGAAAACTGGAACAAACAGAATCAGGACCTATTTGGAAACTGGAACAAATAGAATCAGGATCTGTCTGGGTACCCTGATTTATATATGTGTCCATGGAGATATCCATAAATGTAGTTTGTGTGTGCGTGTCCATATTTTTAACCTTCGGTATTTCTAACGAAAAAAAGTCCAACTAATTAATAAACTATACTAAAATGCTGTACAGCAAAATATTTACCGAATTCAAAACTGGGTTTTGTCACAGTATTAAGTAAAATATAATCAGTTTGAGTGGCTTCACTTGCATTGTTCTGTACTGTCGTAGTCTGAGTTTCCACATTTTTAATAACACGACTCACTAAAACTATAACAAAAAATAATGATATATTTTACCATACAGTCACAGCGTTACCAGAGTCAGTCTGCGAAGCCTCATCTACATTATTTTGTATAGTTTGTACTTCGACATTTTTAATATTAATTGCTAAAAAAATACCATATATAAGATACGTTCAACACAACATACAGATTGCTCTTAATGGTGGGCATAAATTAAACAGTGTGACAAAAAATAAGAATTTCGTGAAAAATAATGAAAAATCTAAGATTGTGACGTCTGGTAAGCGCCCGCACGGTGCAAATATTTCATCATTACCGATATCTGTGTGCAAGCAGATTGGCACACCCAGCAATGGGTAATAAGCCGTGATGATATATTTATTTAAAAGTTAAATATGGATTCCATGTAAAAAATGTAAGTTTGTATTATATCTCGAAAATTTACCGATAGAAAAATAATATTCGTACGCCACTGGATAGACAATAAAAATATGTTTTATTATTTGAAACATTATTCTCGATTACTTATAGTTTTGAAGTAATTTTAAAATGAAAATATCGACCATTTGTATCATACAGCACATCGCTTATAATAAACGACGTATCTAACATTGATTGTTATCCAATCAAAATATGCGACTGTGATGAAAAAAAACGTAATGTGTCTTGTTACATCTGTTTCTATTTGTCAAAATATTTAGCTACGTTGTTTAATATAAGCGATGTGCTACATGATATACCCGATAATTATTCAAATTCAATAATATGAAATAAGTAAAGATATGGTGTGTTTCAGGATATTTGCAAATCTACCTGCCTTCGTAATGACGAAGTACACCGCAAAACAGCATAGTATATATGATCCTATGCTTTAGGGGAGGGTTAGCGAAATTTGTGAAAATTTGGTGTAATGTTA
Organism: Harpalus rubripes; assembly: GCA_963082715.1. NCBI lineage: Eukaryota > Metazoa > Arthropoda > Insecta > Coleoptera > Carabidae > Harpalus > Harpalus rubripes. The sequence continues at coordinate 79,347,365 of OY720449.1, read as the reverse complement.
AATTCTTTGTTCTGTATTTCTTAAAATTCAAGTGAAACATTAAATTCCACACAAATACTTCGTGTGCTGGATTTCAAATATTTTGTTACAACCCTGTCATGTTACCTATCAAGCCCATTTAAAAATTCAAATTTATACTAAATTTATTTCATATTACATTTACGCTATACATATAATCATTTATACCACTGGAAAATTTCATTAGAAATGATCTATGTTTAAAAAATAAATATTAATTTTTCTATTTTAGTAGCAGAAATTTTTTATGGAACTTATCTTAACTAAAACAAATTATTTTCCATAAAATTAAATTACCTTTCATTACATGACTGTTGTCTCGGCTGTTCTCAACAGGAATATTTTTAAAATATTTTTGCAAAACTTTATCTTGTTTAATAAATCTTTGTTTCAAGGTTAGAAGTTCATTTTTAGCTAAAATGAAATAAAAATATCTTATTACTGCTAATAATTTATAAATTAGTATCCTTATTTATTACATCCTTCATTTATAAACAAGGCTGGATAATATTGTTCCCCATATTTTGCCAATACCGTATAATCATTTTTATTGTACTCCTTTACTTCTGATTTTGGGCAAATATGCCAAATGAGGTCTTCGACAAATCTTACAAGTTTGTATGCCATCACTGAAACTGAATATAATATAGTTTAAATAAATATTTTTCCACTATTCTTGGCAAAATTATAAATGATTAATCTTCAGTGATTAATATATTTTGAAATACTACCTATGTAGAGTTCGTAAACAAGCAAGACCCAAAGTTGATTTCATTTCAAATTAACGTGCTATAGTATGATGCACATAGATTTCTAATTTTTATGCTCAATCTGTGTTCAAAATAAATTTGCTCGCATAAGTTTACAAACCGATAACATTTATAAAATGGCGCAAGTAAGAAATCTATGGTCCGTATCTGACCGAGTATCTGACTTACCCTTTAACAATTTTTTTATAAATTTTGAAACTTGTTATTAGGATACTACATATTTAGTTGCATATTTATATTTTTGTTTCTGTATTTCGACCAGAGGCGTCGCATATGGGGGTCATGGACATTTTTCATCGTTATTTTTTACCCTACCATCTTTTCAACTTTACCGTAAAATGGCGTGAATAGGGATCAATTCTCCGATTCAAATGGTAATTGCGCGGAGACAAATTGTAGTAGAAAGACCAAACAAAAACAATTTTTTAATCAATCTTTTATTTTAAGTATACCACTAACACTGAATTAATTAATTAATATTTTTTTTATTAGCTGATCCTATTGGCCCGGAAAATGTGATGAATCGGATCATGCATTTATTTTTCAACATTTACCCTAAAAAACTTTATGTAGGATGCGTAGAATCACAATTTTTTATAATAAAAACTCACACAGAAATAATTGATATAATATACTTAAAAAATAACACAGTATCATGTTCATTAAGGTTTTTATTTAGAAACGAAAAAGTAAAATACAAAAATAAATAAATTATTATAAAGTTATTGTCGTCGTATTACTTCAAATACGTGGAATCAAGAAGGAATTTGTATTGTCCTCTCTTGATGTTTATAAGCGTTCTTTTTATCATTTGCCTCATCTCATCTCAAAATTTAAATTAACAAATATATAACCGAGACTTACCAAATCTATAAAAGTTCGTTCATCCGTCATAAAATCTTCACTAAATTACAAAAATCGCTATATTTTTAATACGAACAGTAGTTGTGTTGCAAGAGAAGTTTTGTGAACCATGTGATTCCCCCACCCATAGTACGCAGTAAATGATAGCTACCAACAATAGTGTAGCTACGCAGAAACTTTCTAGAATGTTTACAATATAGTAATTCTTCTTTGCATTGCCGTAACTATTTGATTTTTATTTATAAATCAAGTAATTATGGTTTTTTTCCCAGAAATTTGATCCTATTCACCCCATTTTATGGTACTTATTACATACAATGCGAAAATGCACAAAAATATACTCTTGCTAAAACTTGATAAACGCAGTAGGTTTAGAGATATTTTAGAAAGATCATTTATCCAAAATATTTAGTTAACAATTAAAAATCAGTCAACTTATCATAAGAAATAGAACAAAATATAACAACGAAACGAAGTCTGTTAATTACCTTATTTTTAGTATTTGTTGATTGTTGCTGAACTGGACTGGTGTGCGAGTGAATGAAAAACAACTAAACTATAATGAAACAGCAAAAATGGTACTCAGCGCTGCACTATTTACTGCGCAAATGCATATTTGTGGGTGCTTGTGGTCTGGTGGTCCTGTTCGTCTCCACTCCTCCACTGTCACTGTTGGACTGTTGCTGTTGCTTGCAATGTATGAGTATGAGAGTGTTATTATGCAACTTTACCCCCTCTCCTGGGCACCGTCCAAACCAGGTGCGTTCGTTCTAGAACTGTGTTGCGTTTTTTTTTTTGTTTATGTGATTATGAAATAATAAGATACATCTTAACAGTAATAATTATATACATAATAAGATACATCTTTTTTGAATAATTTTTTTGGTTATTTAAAAATGTGGAAAAGTTTAGTACTGGTGAATATGCAGATATGGCATTTATTTATGGATATTGTAAGGGTAATGATTGTCGTATGTCCAAAGAATATTAACGTAGATATCCAAAAATGAATTTATATAAATTTCATTGTTTCCTAATTGCTGGCTATTTTTTTATACTTGATTTTTTCTAAAACTGAAAATATCTCAAAAAATACTGAATTTATTTAGTTCTAACAAGGGTACTTTGTGTGTTTTTTTTTATTGTACATAATGTTATAAGTAAATATGAAAAATACGTAAAAAAATAACGATAAAAAACGTCCATGGCTTCCCCATACGGCCATATGAGACGTAAGACGCTTGTGGTTGAGAAACAAAAACAAAAGAAAGTATACAAATACGCAACTAAATAAAAAGTATCCTCATACCAAGTTTCAAAATTTTAGTGCTACTAAACCAGATGTACTACATGCCGCAGATATTGAAAACAAAATTTGGTTGCTACGAGTAATAGCTATTAACCTAAAGCCACCTTTACATAGTTACCAGCCTACTTTTGTACATGTAAACAATGGATTAATATCCTGAAACCGGTACAAAAAATTATCCAGTAGATTGTGATGTGACAACTATAAATCTAATTTATTGCTATAAATTAGTTAACAAAAATTACCAGCATATGAGGACCACGAAATAATATTATAAAATCACAGTCGTTGTAAAAATAATATAAATATTAAAATACGGTTATTTTTATTGCCCAATCACGCTTTGTACATGTCCTTTTAACCAGAATCAGAAATTTTTCAAAAAATTGATCGATTAGTTTTCATAAAATAGTGAGAAAAAAACGGTGTGCAGAGCGCGGTTATGACAGAAAAGTTAGATATTAAGTATGATTTAGTAACAAAGTAATTATGTATTAACAATTGGCACTTGGTATTATATTAGAAATAATACTAAATATCTACCATGTAATATGGTAATATAGTCCATATTACAAGTATTAAGCCCGGCCTTGAAATGTTATTGTACAATAAATATTAACAAATGGTTATTTTCTCAGACGTTCATGTATCGCTGAGATTTGTAATAAATAATGTTAAATTCGATGAATCTATGAATTAGGTATAATGTTCTAGTCCGCCAAATTGTATGCCTGCATATGACTATTTTATCCACAACTGTCAAATAATATACCTATAATTCATCCGATTTTTATCAATTAATGACCATTGTTACTGTTAATTAAATAATATTGACAGCTCGATAGAATAATATTATTCAATCGTTATATCAAGTTCAAATTCTACATTTCAAAGAGTACCTACAAACAAAATTACTTTTAATAAGTAATTCTTTCCACATAAAAAAACAAAATTACAGTAGTTTTGTCATTTTATATTCTTCTTAAGCTTAAACTGTAGATGAATACCTAGTCGGTTTTAAGATTTTCTGTTAAATGTCAAATCACTTCATAATATTCTTACAACAATAACTAGATTTCTTTTGTCAGTGAAAAAATTCTACTTATTTTCAATAGAAATATGTCACATATATTTTATTATTTGACAATTGTGGATAAAGTATAGTATTCTATTCGCACGTAATGGCTATTACTCATTCGAATGATTTACATCCCACGCCTTCCGGCTCGTGACGCAAACTTCATTCTCATGAGTAATTGCATGCATTACATGCTCATTGGATAATGTGCTATAAACAGTTGTTAAAAATTAAGTACTTAGTTACAGTAGGCATGATTGTTAGTTAAAAGTTATGTCTGAGTGATTTGTACTAATTGTTGTTAATAAACCATTTTACTATAAAATAATTTGCATAAATGAAATTTTTTTTTCTCTATTATATGACAAGCCCGGCCGTGAACCTAATACCGGCAGCTGGTGCATCAATTCCCGGTATATGAAAATTTCATCTTCGGTAGATATTTTTACTATAGCTGGGTGGTTATTGTTATTGTTCAAAACCGATTTCTACGTATTTTGTAAAACTATATATAAATTTTTAAACAAATTCTGTAATCATTTCTATAAACACAGCATATGTAAAAAGAATGGCGTACACATATAATAAGAGTGTTAGTATATAACTCAATTGTTTATTATTATCATTACTATTATAATTATTATTATTATTATTATTATTATTATTATTATTTTTATTATTATTATTATTATTATTATTATTATTATTATTATTATTATTATTATTATTATTATTATTATTATTATTATTATTATTATTATTATTATTATTATTATTATTATTATTGTCAGTGTGAAGTACAATAATTATTCTGGATATATACAGGGTGTAAACGAAACTGAGAAACGCGAATTTCCTCAGAAGTTATTAGATATACAAAAAAATACTATACAACAAAGTTGTACGACACCAAGGAGGACATCCCATTAAAGAAGAAAATATTTTTTTATACCAGTGGTCCCCAAGTTACAGCACAAAGTTATATTTTCTTAAATGGAATGGCATATATTTTTTAAGCCCATTTGATATAGTACCTATTTTTCTCTGAATTCAACCATGTAATCATTTTATATCCTTACATAATAAAAATATTGAGAAAAATTCAATTGAAATTTAAATAAATTTTATTTTTATAATTATTTTTCAGTAAGCTATGTATGAAAAACAATTGAGCTTAATTTAAAGTGAAACAAATAATTGTTAATTACTTTATAAATAGTGTTCTATCCGCAACAATAGGAATTATCATGCACTAAACAATTCAAATTGACAAATATCAGGATTTGTTTTTCGTACATGGCCTACTGTAAAATATCTATAAAAATAAAATATGTTTAAATTTTAATTAAATTTTTCGCAATATTTTTATTATGTAAGGATATAAAACGATTACATGGTTGAATTCAGAAAAAAATACACTATCGAATGGGCCTAAAGAATATATGACATCCTATTTAAGCAAATATAACTTTGTGTTGTAACTTGAGAACCATTGGCTTAAAAAAATATTTTCCTTTGTAATGGAATGTGCCCCTTGGTCTCCTATAACTTTATTTCATAGTATTTTTTTGTAACTCTAAAACTTCCGAGAAAAATCGCGTTTCCTAGTTTCGTTTACATCTTGTATATAATCTTTTTCAAGAAACTTTCTGTATGGAATTTGTACAAAATACCTACATAGAATTGACGGAAGGTATTGCGCTGGTCATCAACACCGTGTTTCAGCCATGAAGTATATTTTCTATTTATTGAGGATTATAAAATATGAATCCCTGATCGTGCACATGTTTGACGTTTATTCAAAAATTTCCTTAGGCGTTTTTTAGCGATACATTGGTTTGAAATTAATTCGTAGTGTTTCAAAACAATATATTTTGGCAACGCAACGGTGACGTTACACAAAATTGGTTGAAACAGTTTCGTATGTTTTCCAACCGATCCACTGGGCTGGTTTGAAACAGTTTTGAATTATTTCGTAGTAGCGGGGGTAAACGTCAAGAACACGGAACACCGGTAAACGTTTCTAAATGATTACATATTAGTTAAAAAAATTATAAATCTGGGTTATTCATTATTATCTGTAAGAATAAAACGTCTGTACGCGTATAAATAAATATTAAAATACATATATTTTATTTTTTAGAAAATAACAATAGAGTGCAGCCAAGGAATCTGTTTTAATCACTGTTTTGAATAGTTTTTATGTACACCACAAATTCAAACTCACTCAAACGTCTAATTAACATTTGACAGATTTAACACAGTATTTTAGCGATCCTCACATTTATGACGTCATGTACGAAATAGTTTTGAAAACATTACGAAACTGGTTTAACGCCAAAAAACGCCTCTTGTGATGACCTAAATTGAATATTGTAAAATGTTAGGATAAGAAAATAGTGAATGCGATTTTGGTTCATCGTGTGTGGTCTGTGTCGTGACATAAACAACAGCTGCTGCGATAGTGTGGCTGTGAGCGATAAGAGAACAAAAGAGAACTGGGAATCCCCAATTACCAGAGTGGAGAAAGGTGCGACGACCCTGCCGAGGGACAGAGTGATCTTTGCTCTTTTTACCTCCCGCTACCCTTGGTAAGGGAGGTATAGGAATCGTGCTAAAAATCGCATATCGAGATTTTGGTAAATGACCACGTTTTAAGGTCCCTAGAATCCAATTTTAACATTTTCACGACGATGTCATGTGTATGTGTGTGTGTGTGGATCCTCCACTCTAACTCAAATACTATCATTTAGAAAATTTTTAAACCTTATATTTCGAACTTTTTCTGTAATGGAAAGAGCCCATTAGATTTTAGTGAAAATCGGATAATAGGAAATGGCACTTTACTAGAAGCTCAAAATAGTTTTTCTTCGAAAAATACCTTTAAATGTCATTTTTTCGAGATTAATGTTATTATACAAATTAAAGATTATTAAATTTTCTATAGATTTGCATTAATACTTTTTCTATATATTTTATGGATAAATTATAAGTAAATAATTGATGAATAAATATGTATTGCTCATTTAAAATATCTTCCATTAAGGGTCGGTATTTCCATCTCCGAATAAAGTTCAGTATAACTATCCGTCAGATAAATGATAAAATATCGCATCGAAATAAATGCATAAATGATGTAAATTATATTGAATGTCATTTTTTGATGCGATATTGTTCATTTATCCGACAGATAAGTTATCCAGCACTTTATCCGAAGATGGAAATATCGGCCCTAAATATAAAAGTTATATAATGTATTTATAATCAGTAGAAACCAAGTGTCTCATAAGTGTGTGAGCTCTTCATGTTTGACTCCATATTACTGTGGACATCTATAAACAGTATGAATATCCATGAGCGCGAAAACTCAAACTTGTATTGCTCGATTAAGGCTGGTATTTAAGATATCTTAATGTTAATTCAAATATAAGTACATGAACGATGGGGAAATATGTATTTGTCATTTAAAATGTCTTTCATTAAAAATAAAAGTCATATAATGAATACAAGCACTCTCAACTATTTTTGCTACATTAAGTAGACTATCTACGATATCTTAATGTAATTTCAATTATAAGTAAATAAATGATGAATAAATATGTATTGCTCATTTAAAATATCTTCCATTAAATATAGAAGTCATATAATGTATTATAATCAGTAGTAAGGTGCGATCTCGTAAGTGTGTGAGCTGTTAGTTCATGTTCGATTTCATATAGCTGCGTGCATCTACTATACGAAAAACCATGCGCGCGAAAACTCAAACTTTTATTGTTTTATTAAGGCTAATATTTAAGATATCTTAATGTTAATTGAAATGTAAGTAAACAAATGATGGAGAAATATGTATTGGTCATTTAAAATGTTTTTCATAAAAAATCAAAGTCATACAATGAATACAACCCAAGCACGAAACCGCGAAAGCAATCTCAACTGTTATTGCTATATTAAAGTTAACGTCTACGATATCTTAATGTAAATTTATTTATAAGTATATAAATGATTGATAAATATGTATTATTGGTCATATAAAATATCTTTCATTAAATATAAAAGTCATATAATGTATTTATAATCTTACGAAGTCTTGCCTCACCAAGTTTTGGTGCACAAGCTGCCAATGGTGAATTCAAATATAAATAAATAAATGATGGATAAATATGTATTTGTTAATTTTTCTTTTCAGATATTTGTTATCCTAATTTTTTCATCCTACATTATTTGTCCCTTCCAGTAGCCGAACGCGCCCATCAGAAGGGGAATTCAAGGCTACATTACCTGCTCGTAGCTGGGCGCGCCTCAACACAGGGTGAAACAGCGTTGAATACACAGAACTGCAAATGTTCACTATTTGTGAATAATGGGCGTAGAAGCGGGGAATTATAGGGTTTTGCGCCCCCCATTTTTGTGAGTTTGACGACGCTTTTGGAGACAATTTCTTTACGATGTATTTTACTGGTTATTCCACTGTTGAGACCGTAGTTGGGATTGTGAATATAAGCCATGAGCAGTACGTGCCTCGAGATAGTCAGTTTCAGTGGCGTAAATAAGAGTTCGGGGGCCCGCCCGCTAAAAGTTTTTGGGGCCCGTTTTAACTGTAGCGTTTATTATAAGGAACTACACACCACAAGAACTTGTGGAAATTGTGACTAGGCTCATTTTCATGAGTTGTTTTTACTATAAAAATGGGATTGGCCCGTATTTTTTTTAAATATGAAATTGGTGGCACAGGCCATTGGTGAAAGTTAAAAGGAATTGATTCATACATTTTTGGTATCCCAAATGAAAGAACTTGGACAAAATATGGTATTAGCAAGATGGGTCAGTATCATACAGTTTAAATAGTAGCAATTTTGCGAAAATTATTCTCGTATCGTTATTTAATCCCTCGTTTTAGTAAATCACATTGGCCGCGAGGTGTCCTGATTTGACAGCCCCAGATTTCTTTTCATGGGATTATTTTAAAGGATAACTCTAGAACGGTTGCAGGAAAATATTTGCTAAGAAATCGAAATTCTACCGGCCGAAATGAGATAGAAAATAAAAAGCATGATTTTGCATAGCGGATAAGGGGCCCCTTAGCCAATATTATTTTTAGAAATTGACATTTAAAAAATAAAAAACTAAATAAATTGGTACGTTGCTACAAAAAAAAGATTAAATTCAAAATTTCGTAGTACTAACAAAATTAGTTAGTTAGGCCACTGGTCAGTTTTACACTTTTACATCTTGCTAGAATCTAAAATATCTTATCTTGCCGGTATTTAATATATCTTAATGTTAATTCAAATATAAGTACATAAACGATGGGGAAATATGTATTGCTCATTTAAAATATCTTACATTAAATATAAAAGTCATATAATGAATACAACTCAAGCGCGAAACTGCGACAGCACTATCAACTGTTTTTGCTGTATTAAGTAGAATATCTACGATATTTTAATGTAATTTCAATGATAAGTAATAAATGATGAATAAATATTAATTGCTCATTTAAAATATCTTACATTAAATATAAAAGTCATATAATGTATTTATAATCAATAGTAAGGTGCGATCTCGTAAGTTTGTGAGCTGTTGATATATGATTTCATATAGCTGCGAGCATCTACCATACGAAACTCCATGCGCGCAAAAACTCAAACTTTTATTGCTCTATTAAGGCTGGTATTTAATATATCTTAATGTTAATTCAAATATAAGTAGATAAACGATTGGGAAATATGTATTAGTCATTTAAAATGTCTTTCATTAAAAATAAAATTTATATAATGAATACAACCCAAGTGCGAAACTGCGACAGCACTCTCAACTATTTTTGCTACATTAAGTAGAATATCTACGATATTTTAATGTAAATTCAATATAAGTAAATAAATGATGAATAAATATGTATTGCTCATTTAAAATATCTTACATTAAATATAAAAGTCATATAATGTATTTATAATCAATAGTAAGGTGTGATCTCGTAAGTCTGTGAGCTGTTTATATATGATTTCATATAGCTGCGAGCATCTACTATACGAAAATACATGCGCGCGAAAACTCAAACTTTTATTGCTCTATTAAGGCTGGTATTTAATATATCTTAATTTTAATTCAAATACAAGTACATAAACGATGGAGAAATATGTATTAGTCATTTAAAATGCCTTTCATTAAAAATAAAATTTATATAATGAATACAACCCAAGCGCGAAACTGCGACAGCACTCTCAACTGTTTTTGCTATATTAAGTAGAATATCTACAATATTTTAATGTAAATTCAATATAAGTAAATAAATGATGAATAAATATGTATTCCTCATTTAAAATATCTTACATTAAATATAAAAGTCATATAATGTATTTATAATCAATAGTAAGGTGCGATCTCGTAAGTCTGTGAGCAATTTATATATGATTTCATATAGCTGCGAGCATCTACTATACGAAAATACATGCGCGCGAAAACTCAAACTTTTATTGCACTATTAAGGCTGGTATTTAATATATCTTAATGTTAATTCAAATATAAGTACATAAACGATGGGGAAATATGTATTAGTCATTTAAAATGTCTTTCATTAAAAATAAAATTTATATAATGAATACAACCCAAGCGCGAAACTGCGACAGCACTCTCAACTGTTTTTGCTATATTAAGTAGAATATCTACAATATTTTAATGTAAATTCAATATAAGTAAATAAATGATGAATAAATATGTATTCCTCATTTAAAATATCTTACATTAAATATAAAAGTCATATAATGTATTTATAATCAATAGTAAGGTGCGATCTCGTAAGTCTGTGAGCAGTTTATATATGATTTCATATAGCTGCGAGCATCTGCTATACGAAAATACATGCGCGCGAAAACTTAAACTTTTATTGCACTATTAAGGCTGGTATTTAATATATCTTAATGTTAATTCAAATATAAGTACATAAACGATGGGGAAATATGTATTAGTCATTTAAAATGTCTTTCATTAAAAATAAAATTTATATAATGAATACAACCCAAGCGCGAAACTGCGACAGCACTCTCAACTATTTTTGCTACATTAAGTAGACTATCTACGATATTTTAATGTAATTTCAATGATAAGTAAATAAATGATGAATAAATATGTATTACTCATTTAAAATATCTTACATTAAATATAAAAGTCATATAATGTATTTATAATCAATAGTAAGGTGCGATCTCGTAAGTCTGTGAGCTGTTTATATATGATTTCATATAGCTGCGAGCATCTACTATACGAAAATACATGCGCGCGAAAACTCAAACTTTTATTGCACTATTAAGCCTGGTATTTAATATATCTTAATGTTAATTCAAATATAAGTACATAAACGATGGGGAAATATGTATTAGTCATTTAAAATGTCTTTCATTAAAAATAAAATTTATATAATGAATACAACCCAAGCGCGAAACTGCGACAGCACTCTCAACTGTTTTTGCTATATTAAGTAGAATATCTACGATATTTTAATGTAAATTCAATATAAGTAAATAAATGATGAATAAATATGTATTGCTCATTTAAAATATCTTACATTAAATATAAAAGTCATATAATGTATTTATAATCAATAGTAAGGTGTGATCTCGTAAGTCTGTGAGCTGTTTATATATGATTTCATATAGCTGCGAGCATCTACTATACGAAAATACATGCGCGCGAAAACTCAAACTTTTATTGCTCTATTAAGGCTGGTATTTAATATATCTTAATTTTAATTCAAATACAAGTACATAAACGATGGAGAAATATGTATTAGTCATTTAAAATGTCTTTCATTAAAAATAAAATTTATATAATGAATACAACCCAAGCGCGAAACTGCGACAGCACTCTCAACTGTTTTTGCTATATTAAGTAGAATATCTACAATATTTTAATGTAAATTCAATATAAGTAAATAAATGATGAATAAATATGTATTCCTCATTTAAAATATCTTACATTAAATATAAAAGTCATATAATGTATTTATAATCAATAGTAAGGTGCGATCTCGTAAGTCTGTGAGCAGTTTATATATGATTTCATATAGCAGCGAGCATCTACTATACGAAAATACATGCGCGCGAAAACTCAAACTTTTATTGCACTATTAAGGCTGGTATTTAATATATCTTAATGTTAATTCAAATATAAGTACATAAACGATTGGGAAATATGTATTAGTCATTTAAAATGTCTTTCATTAAAAATAAAATTTATATATTGAATACAACCCAAGCGCGAAACTGCGACAGCACTCTCAACTGTTTTTGCTATATTAAGTAGAATATCTACAATATTTTAATGTAAATTCAATATAAGTAAATAAATGATGAATAAATATGTATTCCTCATTTAAAATATCTTACATTAAATATAAAAGTCATATAATGTATTTATAATCAATAGTAAGGTGCGATCTCGTAAGTCTGTGAGCAGTTTATATATGATTTCATATAGCAGCGAGCATCTACTATACGAAAATACATGCGCGCGAAAACTCAAACTTTTATTGCACTATTAAGGCTGGTATTTAATATATCTTAATGTTAATTCAAATATAAGTACATAAACGATTGGGAAATATGTATTAGTCATTTAAAATGTCTTTCATTAAAAATAAAATTTATATAATGAATACAACCCAAGCGCGAAACTGCGACAGCACTCTCAACTGTTTTTGCTATATTAAGTAGAATATCTACAATATTTTAATGTATATTCAATATAAGTAAATAAATGATGAATAAATATGTATTCCTCATTTAAAATATCTTACATTAAATATAAAAGTCATATAATGTATTTATAATCAATAGTAAGGTGCGATCTCGTAAGTCTGTGAGCAGTTTATATATGATTTCATATAGCTGCGAGCATCTACTATACGAAAATACATGCGCGCGAAAACTCAAACTTTTATTGCACTATTAAGGCTGGTATTTAATATATCTTAATGTTAATTCAAATATAAGTACATAAACGATTGGGAAATATGTATTAGTCATTTAAAATGTCTTTCATTAAAAATATAATTTATATAATGAATACAACCCAAGCGCGAAACTGCGACAGCACTCTCAACTGTTTTTGCTATATTAAGTAGAATATCTACGATATTTTAATGTAAATCCAATATAAGTAAACAAATGATGAATAAATATGTATTGCACATTTAAAATATCTCACATTAAATATAAAAGTCATATAATGTATTTATAATCAATAATAAGGTGCGATCTCGTAAGTCTGTGAGCTGTTTATATATGATTTCATATAGCAGCGAGCATCTACTATACGAAAATACATGCGCGCGAAAACTCAAACTTTTATTGCACTATTAAGGCTGGTATTTAATATATCTTAATGTTAATTCAAGTATAAGTACATAAACGATTGGGAAATATGTATTAGTCATTTAAAATGTCTTTCATTAAAAATAAAATTTATATAATGAATACAACCCAAGCGCGAAACTGCGACAGCACTCTCAACTGTTTTTGCTATATTAAGTAGAATATCTACAATATTTTAATGTATATTCAATATAAGTAAATAAATGATGAATAAATATGTATTCCTCATTTAAAATATCTTACATTAAATATAAAAGTCATATAATGTATTTATAATCAATAGTAAGGTGCGATCTCGTAAGTCTGTGAGCTGTTTATATATGTTTTCATATAGCAGCGAGCATCTACTATACGAAAATACATGCGCGCGAAAACTCAAACTTTTATTGCACTATTAAGGCTGGTATTTAATATATCTTAATGTTAATTCAAGTATAAGTACATAAACGATTGGGAAATATGTATTAGTCATTTAAAATGTCTTTCATTAAAAATAAAATTTATATAATGAATACAACCCAAGCGCGAAACTGCGACAGCACTCTCAACTGTTTTTGCTATATTAAGTAGAATATCTACAATATTTTAATGTATATTCAATATAAGTAAATAAATGATGAATAAATATGTATTCCTCATTTAAAATATCTTACATTAAATATAAAAGTCATATAATGTATTTATAATCAATAGTAAGGTGCGATCTCGTAAGTCTGTGAGCAGTTTATATATGATTTCATATAGCTGCGAGCATCTACTATACGAAAATACATGCGCGCGAAAACTCAAACTTTTATTGCACTATTAAGGCTGGTATTTAATATATCTTAATGTTAATTCAAGTATAAGTACATAAACGATTGGGAAATATGTATTAGTCATTTAAAATGTCTTTCATTAAAAATAAAATTTATATAATGAATACAACCCAAGCGCGAAACTGCGACAGCACTCTCAACTGTTTTTGCTATATTAAGTAGAATATCTACAATATTTTAATGTATATTCAATATAAGTAAATAAATGATGAATAAATATGTATTCCTCATTTAAAATATCTTACATTAAATATAAAAGTCATATAATGTATTTATAATCAATAGTAAGGTGCGATCTCGTAAGTCTGTGAGCAGTTTATATATGATTTCATATAGCTGCGAGCATCTACTATACGAAAATACATGCGCGCGAAAACTCAAACTTTTATTGCACTATTAAGGCTGGTATTTAATATATCTTAATGTTAATTCAAGTATAAGTACATAAACGATTGGGAAATATGTATTAGTCATTTAAAATGTCTTTCATTAAAAATAAAATTTATATAATGAATACAACCCAAGCGCGAAACTGCGACAGCACTCTCAACTGTTTTTGCTATATTAAGTAGAATATCTACAATATTTTAATGTATATTCAATATAAGTAAATAAATGATGAATAAATATGTATTCCTCATTTAAAATATCTTACATTAAATATAAAAGTCATATAATGTATTTATAATCAATAGTAAGGTGCGATCTCGTAAGTCTGTGAGCAGTTTATATATGATTTCATATAGCTGCGAGCATCTACTATACGAAAATACATGCGCGCGAAAACTCAAACTTTTATTGCACTATTAAGGCTGGTATTTAATATATCTTAATGTTAATTCAAATATAAGTACATAAACGATTGGGAAATATGTATTAGTCATTTAAAATGTCTTTCATTAAAAATATAATTTATATAATGAATACAACCCAAGCGCGAAACTGCGACAGCACTCTCAACTGTTTTTGCTATATTAAGTAGAATATCTACGATATTTTAATGTAAATCCAATATAAGTAAACAAATGATGAATAAATATGTATTGCACATTTAAAATATCTCACATTAAATATAAAAGTCATATAATGTATTTATAATCAATAATAAGGTGCGATCTCGTAAGTCTGTGAGCTGTTTATATATGATTTCATATAGCAGCGAGCATCTACTATACGAAAATACATGCGCGCGAAAACTCAAACTTTTATTGCACTATTAAGGCTGGTATTTAATATATCTTAATGTTAATTCAAGTATAAGTACATAAACGATTGGGAAATATGTATTAGTCATTTAAAATGTCTTTCATTAAAAATAAAATTTATATATTGAATACAACCCAAGCGCGAAACTGCGACAGCACTCTCAACTGTTTTTGCTATATTAAGTAGAATATCTACAATATTTTAATGTAAATTCAATATAAGTAAATAAATGATGAATAAATATGTATTCCTCATTTAAAATATCTTACATTAAATATAAAAGTCATATAATGTATTTATAATCAATAGTAAGGTGCGATCTCGTAAGTCTGTGAGCAGTTTATATATGATTTCATATAGCTGCGAGCATCTACTATACGAAAATACATGCGCGCGAAAACTCAAACTTTTATTGCACTATTAAGGCTGGTATTTAATATATCTTAATGTTAATTCAAATATAAGTACATAAACGATTGGGAAATATGTATTAGTCATTTAAAATGTCTTTCATTAAAAATAAAATTTATATATTGAATACAACCCAAGCGCGAAACTGCGACAGCACTCTCAACTGTTTTTGCTATATTAAGTAGAATATCTACAATATTTTAATGTAAATTCAATATAAGTAAATAAATGATGAATAAATATGTATTCCTCATTTAAAATATCTTACATTAAATATAAAAGTCATATAATGTATTTATAATCAATAGTAAGGTGCGATCTCGTAAGTCTGTGAGCAGTTTATATATGATTTCATATAGCAGCGAGCATCTACTATACGAAAATACATGCGCGCGAAAACTCAAACTTTTATTGCACTATTAAGGCTGGTATTTAATATATCTTAATGTTAATTCAAATATAAGTACATAAACGATTGGGAAATATGTATTAGTCATTTAAAATGTCTTTCATTAAAAATAAAATTTATATAATGAATACAACCCAAGCGCGAAACTGCGACAGCACTCTCAACTGTTTTTGCTATATTAAGTAGAATATCTACAATATTTTAATGTATATTCAATATAAGTAAATAAATGATGAATAAATATGTATTCCTCATTTAAAATATCTTACATTAAATATAAAAGTCATATAATGTATTTATAATCAATAGTAAGGTGCGATCTCGTAAGTCTGTGAGCAGTTTATATATGATTTCATATAGCTGCGAGCATCTACTATACGAAAATACATGCGCGCGAAAACTCAAACTTTTATTGCACTATTAAGGCTGGTATTTAATATATCTTAATGTTAATTCAAATATAAGTACATAAACGATTGGGAAATATGTATTAGTCATTTAAAATGTCTTTCATTAAAAATAAAATTTATATAATGAATACAACCCAAGCGCGAAACTGCGACAGCACTCTCAACTGTTTTTGCTATATTAAGTAGAATATCTACAATATTTTAATGTATATTCAATATAAGTAAATAAATGATGAATAAATATGTATTCCTCATTTAAAATATCTTACATTAAATATAAAAGTCATATAATGTATTTATAATCAATAGTAAGGTGCGATCTCGTAAGTCTGTGAGCTGTTTATATATGATTTCATATAGCTGCGAGCATCTACTATACGAAAATACATGCGCGCGAAAACTCAAACTTTTATTGCTCTATTAAGGCTGGTATTTAATATATCTTAATTTTAATTCAAATACAAGTACATAAACGATGGAGAAATATGTATTAGTCATTTAAAATGTCTTTCATTAAAAATAAAATTTATATAATACAACCCAAGCGCGAAACTGCGACAGCACTCTCAACTGTTTTTGCTATATTAAGTAGAATATCTACGATATTTTAATGTAAATTCAATATAAGTAAATAAATGATGAATACTTATGTATTGCTCATTTAAAATATCTTACATTAAATATAAAAGTCATATAATGTATTTATAATCAATAGTAAGGTGTGATCTCGTAAGTCTGTGAGCTGTTTATATATGATTTCATATAGCTGCGAGCATCTACTATACGAAAATACATGCGCGCGAAAACTCAAACTTTTATTGCACTATTAAGGCTGGTATTTAATATATCTTAATGTTAATTCAAATATAAGTACATAAACGATGGGGAAATATGTATTAGTCATTTAAAATGTCTTTCATTAAAAATAAAATTTATATAATGAATACAACCCAAGCGCGAAACTGCGACAGCACTCTCAATTGTTTTTGCTATATTAAGTAGAATATCTACAATATTTTAATGTAAATTCAATATAAGTAAATAAATGATGAATAAATATGCATTCCTCATTTAAAATATCTTACATTAAATATAAAAGTCATATAATGTATTTATAATCAATAGTAAGGTGCGATCTCGTAAGTCTGTGAGCTGTTTATATATGATTTCATATAGCTGCGAGCATCTACTATACGAAAATCCATGCGCGCGAAAACTCAAACTTTTATTGCACTATTAAGGCTGGTATTTAATATATCTTAATGTTAATTCAAATATAAGTACATAAACGATGGGGAAATATGTATTAGTCATTTACAATGTCTTTCATTAAAAATAAAATTTATATAATGAATACAACCCAAGTGCGAAACTGCGACAGCACTCTCAACTATTTTTGCTACATTAAGTAGAATATCTACGATATTTTAATGTAAATTCAATATAAGTAAATAAATGATGAATAAATATGTATTGCTCATTTAAAATATCTTACATTAAATATAAAAGTCATATAATGTATTTATAATCAATAGTAAGGTGTGATCTCGTAAGTCTGTGAGCTGTTTATATATGATTTCATATAGCTGCGAGCATCTACTATACGAAAATACATGCGCGCGAAAACTCAAACTTTTATTGCACTATTAAGGCTGGTATTTAATATATCTTAATGTTAATTCAAATATAAGTACATAAACGATAAGGAAATATGTATTAGTCATTTAAAATGTCTTTCATTAAAAATAAAATTTATATAATAAATACAACCCAAGCGCGAAACTGCGACAGCACTCTCAACTGTTTTTGCTATATTAAGTAGAATATCTACGATATTTTAATGTAAATTCAATATAAGTAAATAAATGATGAATACATATGTATTGCTCATTTAAAATATCTTACATTAAATATAAAAGTCATATAATGTATTTATAATCAATAGTAAGGTGTGATCTCGTAAGTCTGTGAGCTGTTTATATATGATTTCATATAGCTGCGAGCATCTACTATACGAAAATACATGCGCGCGAAAACTCAAACTTTTATTGCACTATTAAGGCTGGTATTTAATATATCTAAATGTTAATTCAAATATAAGTACATAAACGATGGGGAAATATGTATTAGTCATTTAAAATGTCTTTCATTAAAAATAAAATTTATATAATAAATACAACCCAAGCGCGAAACTGCGACAGCACTCTCAACTGTTTTTGCTATATTAAGTAGAATATCTACGATATTTTAATGTAAATTCAATATAAGTAAATAAATGATGAATACATATGTATTGCTCATTTAAAATATCTTACATTAAATATAAAAGTCATATAATGTATTTATAATCAATAGTAAGGTGTGATCTCGTAAGTCTGTGAGCTGTTTATATATGATTTCATATAGCTGCGAGCATCTACTATACGAAAATACATGCGCGCGAAAACTCAAACTTTTATTGCACTATTAAGGCTGGTATTTAATATATCTTAATTTTAATTCAAATACAAGTACATAAACGATGGAGAAATATGTATTAGTCATTTAAAATGTCTTTCATTAAAAATAAAATTTATATAATGAATACAACCCAAGCGCGAAACTGCGACAGCACTCTCAACTGTTTTTGCTATATTAAGTAGAATATCTACAATATTTTAATGTAAATTCAATATAAGTAAATAAATGATGAATAAATATGTATTCCTCATTTAAAATATCTTACATTAAATATAAAAGTCATATAATGTATTTATAATCAATAGTAAGGTGCGATCTCGTAAGTCTGTGAGCTGTTTATATATGATTTCATATAGCTGCGAGCATCTACTATACGAAAATACATGCGCGCGAAAACTCAAACTTTTATTGCACTATTAAGGCTGGTATTTAATATATCTAAATGTTAATTCAAATATAAGTACATAAACGATGGGGAAATATGTATTAGTCATTTAAAATGTCTTTCATTAAAAATAAAATTTATATAATGAATACAACCCAAGCGCGAAACTGCGACAGCACTCTCAATTGTTTTTGCTATATTAAGTAGAATATCTACAATATTTTAATGTAAATTCAATATAAGTAAATAAATGATGAATAAATATGTATTCCTCATTTAAAATATCTTACATTAAATATAAAAGTCATATAATGTATTTATAATCAATAGTAAGGTGCGATCTCGTAAGTCTGTGAGCTGTTTATATATGATTTCATATAGCTGCGAGCATCTACTATACGAAAATCCATGCGCGCGAAAACTCAAACTTTTATTGCACTATTAAGGCTGGTATTTAATATATCTTAATGTTAATTCAAATATAAGTACATAAACGATGGGGAAATATGTATTAGTCATTTAAAATGTCTTTCATTAAAAATAAAATTTATATAATGAATACAACCCAAGCGCGAAACTGCGACAGCACTCTCAACTGTTTTTGCTATATTAAGTAGAATATCTACGATATTTTAATGTAAATTCAATATAAGTAAACAAATGATGAATAAATATGTCTTGCTCATTTAAAATATCTCACATTAAATATAAAAGTCATATAATGTATTTATAATCAATAATAAGGTGCGATCTCGTAAGTCTGTGAGCTGTTTATATATGATTTCATATAGCTGCGAGCATCTACTATACGAAAATACATGCGCGCGAAAACTCAAACTTTTATTGCTCTATTAAGGCTGGTATTTAATATATCTTAATGTTAATTCAAATATAAGTACATAAACGATGGGGAAATATGTATTAGTCATTTAAAATGTCTTTCATTGAAAATAAAAGTCATATAATGATACAATCCAAGCGCGAAACTGCGACAGCACTCTCAACTGTTTTTGCTATATTAAGTAGAATATCTACGATATTTTAATGTAATTTCAACGACAAGTAAATAAATGATGAGTAAATATGTATTGCTCATTTAAAATATCTTACATTAAATATAAAAGTCATATAATGTATTTATAATCAGTAGTAAGGTGCGATCTCGTAAGTCTGTGAGCTGTTGATGTTTGATTTCATATAGCTGTGAGCATCTACTATACGAAAATCCATGCGCGCGAAAACTTAAACTTGTATTGCTCTATTAAGGCTGGTATTTAATATATTTTAATGTTAATTCAAATATAAGTAAACAAATGATGGAGAAATATGTATTGGTCATTTAAAATGTCTTTCATTAAAATTAAAAGTCATATAATGAATACAATCTATGCGCGAAACCGCGAAAGCACTCTCAACTGTTATTGCTGTATTAAGGTTAACGTCTACGATATCTTAATGTAAATTCAAATATAAGTAAATAAGTGATGGATAAATATGTATTCGTCATTTAAAATATCTTCCATTGAATATAAAAGTCATATAATGCATATAACCTATGCGCGACGATGTAATGTTAATTCAAATATAAGTAAATAAATGTTGGATAAATATGTATTGCACATTTAAAATATTTTTAATTAAATAAAACATTATTTCAGCCTCAGTTCATATTTCTTAAATAAACCTTTCGTCAGAGTGGCGCTACCATCTTCAGGATAATGAAACAAATTATATAAACAAATATGTATATACTTCTACCTTGTCAAACTGCTTACCCTACAAAAATATTCAATACACGCCACTGTTAATTATAATCAGTAGTAATGAGCGATCTCATAAGTAGGTTTCATATATTTGATAGCTGTTGAAAATTGGTTCATGGTTTTGAATAGAATGGTATAAAATTATTTGCGTGGGACTATTTTGAAACACATGACTATTTTAAGTCTATTGTATGTAATAATGGTATTTAATTTTAGAAATAAATGAATTAATTTTGGACAAAAAATATACGTCATGTATGTAAGAGTCCATTCTCTCACTCAATTTTTATTGCTGTTTAATATTTTACTTCAGAAATGGTATCGACACATACGAGCCCAAACTCATATTAGTTGGGCCGGTTGATATTTTCAACAAACAAATTATAAAACCTACGCAAATGGTGAGAAACTTCTACAAGTTTCTTTCGACTAGTTTAAAAAATAGATTTTAAACTTACAAAAACTGAATTTGTTATTCAAGTATTCCGCCATTTAATATTAGTGATTTAGATGAGTGGCAATAGGATCAGTTAGAGAAAATTAATTTTTTTATAATTTATTATTATAATGTATTTTTCAACATTTTAAGTGTATATATAATATATTTTGGTAAGATAACTTCATTATTTGTAACATTTTTATTATTAACAATACTATTGTAGAAGCAGAAGATGATGCTGGACCAGCATCGAAACGTCCTTGCAAATAAATTATAAAAAAATAAATTTTCTCTAACTGATCCTACTGCCACTCATCCAAATCACGAATTCTTCTTGGATCACTATTACACAACATACCATTTAATGTTAGGTTACATCGCCTTTATTAGTAATACCAGCTTAATTCTATTAGGCATTGGACTCTGAAGTCCTGCACATTTTTCAGTCATATTGTCCCATATGTCTTGCAAGATGGGTTTTACTGTACGAATTGAATTTTTACGAAGTTGGTTTTCACTGTGCCAAATTTACAAGGTCTCGGTATAAGCTAAATCCGGCCTACAAGTACAAGATGACCCTTAAAATACCGGTCGAACTATTATCACCAGTCATTCGCCCCACAGTTTTTTAAAAGTTTTAAGTCAATATTTAAAGTAGCCGAAAGAATTATGTAGAATTTTCTAACCATTTGTAAAGATTTTATAATTTGTTGAAAATGTAAAAAACTAATATTAGTTTGGGCTCGTATGTATTTAATATGATTTACAAGAATTTACATTCTGTAATGATTTTACATACAGTATAAATCAGTGTTCTCATATGTCTGTGGTTTCGTAAGGTTGTCAATATATACAGTAGAGTACCACCACGCGCAGAACACTTAAATTGTTCTTCACAGTACTGTATAACTCATAGTTTTAAGCCGTATACTCCATCTGTTGAAAGACTTTTCAGTTATATTTTAGTTAGTGAAATTCACACTAGGGCAAAATGTGATGTTCACAGCCATACGGGACCAAATATAAAAATCAAATTTACTTTGAATCTATAACTTAGATTGTAAAGTTATTTACAAATATTAAAGAATTCCATGTACACTTTTCTTAAAAATAATTATATTTCGTATTTCAGCTTGCTATTCGAAGTTACAGGCATTTTTAATTATACTTACGAGACAGTTTCGTAAATCTTTATGTGATCCACAAACCTGTGAACCGGAGACGTTTTCGCTCCTAAGTCCGTGAATACAAACATATATATATATATATATATATATATATATATATATATATATATATATATATATATATATATATATATATATATATATATATATTGCAGAGTAAACATTTTAGATTGTATGTGAGCCTATTGCCAAAAATGTCTGTCCGTGAAAAAAAATTGAAGCAACTATTTGTCAAAAAATCGCCCCAATTCTGTATCAAAATTATTCTTTCTTATCAACATTGATGTAGCAAGTAATCAATAATAATTGGAAACACTGAATAAAACATGACACGTTACATTTGTTTCTATTGAAATTGATTATTTATGAACTTTCTTACAGAATTGAGACGAATGTTGATTAATATGTAGCTAATTAATTTAGCGGATGGTACCATACTATACTGGACACGCCAGAGATATTTGTAATATGCTAGTGTATAAGAAAAGTATCTGGACTAATAATAAATATTTTACCAACTATTTCTGATGAATTCACAAAGCTGAAATTATTTTACAAAAATTAAAATATGTTTAATTAGCGTTTACAACAAATTTTATATGGAATATAGTAAAATGATAATTCCCTATTACATTACATTATCAACCCTAATCAAGGACGAACTATTATGACGAGAAGCTCGTATCTAAAACCAAAATTTGGAAATCGATTAAGACACTTCAATAAAGATTAGTTTGATATTTTTAAATTGTTGAATTAAAGTATGTATTTATTATATGGGCGCTGAATTTTACACAATGATTCATGGAAAACGATTCTGGATTTTGCAAATATGAAATAAGTAAAGAGCACCGTAATTCAATTCTTCATATTAATATGTCAAAAAAGAAAGAAGACGACAATTTTTGTAATGCACATTTAACATTAGTTATACAAATGTTTCTTTTTGCTAAGCATTACACAAATTGATATGCTACCGCAGAATATCATTTACGTCTCAACGCAATAAAATTTTACGAAAATTAATGTAGAACTGTAATTAAAAGAATAATGGCCCTACTAGTTTTATAACATATTTATAAATTATATTTTCCGGGAACTTTAAATTAGTAGTCATTGCATTAACAATTCGAATTTTCAGTGCAATTTCTGTTTTCAAATTTTAGTTATTACTTAGAAGTATTTGTAATTTTTGTTTATTTTGTTTTACCGTTTCTATGCTGCTATTTATAATTCATATATTATGGTGATATGTAATTTAGTTTTATTGTAATGCTGGATTTATACAGCGTAAGCCGTAACGTAACGTACCTTGCCGTGGCGTACTGTAACGTATCGTAACGCGTGATTTTTCTAGGCTATTTTATACAGAACTTTTACGGTACATTTTCGTAAAAAGTATACTAATGCTCTGTCGATACAAATGTAGTGTACATCAGATTTGTATTTATCAGGTTCGTTAGTTTATTCGCAATGCACTATATTTCATATATATTTCCATTTAATATATTAATCCAAACTTTGACACATGACACGTCACTTATGTCAGTCAAAGTCACACAAGACAGACTATTCGTAATGTAGTATTTTTTATATTTATATCCATTTAATTTATTAATTCCAACTTTGACATAATTAGCCACACAAAAACAGACTATAGCGCAGGTAAGCAATAATTTTCATAATATCGCAACGTACCGTAACGTGCCGTACCGTAGAAAGATAAAAGTTTACGATCTTTGGGTTTTTGACACGTTACGGCACGGTACGTCACGTTACGGCTTACGTCTGTATAAATTATCATATAAGTATGCATTGATTTATTCTTTACGTTACGTTACGGCACGGTACGTTACGTTACAACTTACGCTGTATAAATTCAGCATAATACTGTTCTTAAGATATAAGTATGGCCCACTCAGATTTTTCATTGGCCCACCTTTGGCCCACCCAGAAAATAATCCTAGTTACGTCCCTGGTCCACACAAATACAAATTGATTTCTTTAGAGAAGGTTATGTTTATGACCTAACAAAATAAAAGTCTTATTTTTGTATTTCATAATACATTAAAGAAGCAAAATATTATCTTTACGTCTATTTGAAGTTCGAGTACATTTCGTTTTATATCAAGTATTTCCTGCGCGATCTTCAAAATATTTATTCAAAATAAAATTAACTTGGTAGCAATTCACGTGAAGATGAAGGCCGCAAATCCACGCAAACCATTAGAAAAACACCAATGAATTTAAAAACAACACCTCAATGCTAAACATACCATCAGCTTCAAATAGAAGAATCAAAATAAAACTGCGTAATGCTCTTATGTGTGCTGTATATACAATATACATCTTCAATTTACATACGTCGTCTATATTTAGTAAGCTAGTTAAAATGGACATAATTCGAAAATTAAAGCATAAACACTTAGTAGGCGTCTTGAAGATCTTATACTTGTTATGTTTTATGACACAAAGGAAAATATGCGTGGGAAGAGAAGATTATACAAGTACTCTGCATGGTAAACAAGCTTCATGATAGTGCACAAGAATTTGCAACGCCTTCTTCACAATAGAAAATGCTATTATAAAGGGTAAATTGGTTTAAAGTAGCTGTTTTATTGAAGCATTCAAATATGAGAAAAATAGATGCGGTTAACCGTGATATATTGTGGCATTTATAACATTCTTTATGCTGGTTAAACAATTTGTGGTTATAAAATCGGTAATTAATATACAAAGTATGCGTACATAAAATTGGATATGCTTGAATTAATAACCGATAACCAACAAAGACTTAAAGCGCTATTCTTCTATTTGATTTTGTGTTCATTATATTTTAATGATGTTATTGGATTATGTAGGCTTTTCATTTGTACTTAGCACTTGACATTAATAAATCCATCTTTTAAATAAAACACGATTTTTATTCATGTACAATACAGATTAATATTTATACAGGGTGATTCAGGAAGAGTGCCAAAACTGATACGTGATGAATGGGGTCGTCCACTATTTACTATTATTTTTGCCGAAATTTCATCTAATTTGAAAGCACAATGTAGTTCTAGAAAGTCTTAAATAATAAACATTAGACCGTAATATTTTTTTAATATACAGTGACGTAGATGTTAAACTCATTTTGTTCTTAATCAGTGGAATTCGCTAATAATTGGAATCACATAAATCTTTTTAAACCCGTATAAATTTTTTAAATGTTTAATAGATTTTTACAATATAAGTAGGATATAGACATTATTAACGCACGTATTGTGGGTATGGGTGTGGGTGTGTGTGACGATTTTTCGTCCACGATAACTATTATCACGAACTTCCAAATATGTCTATTTTCCGTATTTAAGCTTTCTGCAGTCATATAAAGAGTTGATTAGATTTTGGATAATATTGGACGACCGGAAGTGATACTTTACATGAAGCCCATAACAGTTTTTAAAGAAAAACTATATTAAAATATAATCCAAAAATTTTAATTTTAGTATTTAAGACTTTTATATTAAGAGGAACAACATATCAGATTTTGGCTAAAATTAATAAACCAGAAGTGATACTTTACTTGAAGTTCTGAACAGATTTTCGTGAAAAATATATTATGGTATACTCCAAAACTTGTCAAATATAGTATTTAAACTTTTATATAAAGGGAAGCAACATATTAGATTTTGGCTAAAATTGATAAACCGGAAGTGATACTTTATTTGAATCTCTGAACAGATTTTCGTGAAAAATAAATTGATACAATCCAAAACTATTCAAATTTGGTATTATATTAATGATAACGACATATTAGATGTTTTCTAAAATTAATAAACCGGAAGCACTACTTCACAGAAAGCTATGAACAGATTTTCTTGAAAAAAATATATTAAAACATGAATCAAAACTTCTCAAATTTGGTTTTTAAAACTAGTGTATAATTTGAAACAACATTAAATTTTGACTATGTCTATATGACAAACCGGAAATGGTACTTAATTTGGAGCTCTTAACAGATTTTCGAGGATGTTATGTATTAAGCGGGTGTGGTTTTTAATATAACTTTATTTTATTATCAAACATTTATAACTTTATTCCCATTTTACATGCGCCACTTTTATAACCCTAAAAAAACTGCCAAAACGTGTCTGTCAAGACGTACCTACATGACATATATCCTTAACTATTTCCTGTCTTTACCAACTGCGCGCTCGCGGTAATAATAAGAATACATAACAACAATAATAGGAAGTTGCAAGCGCGCCAAATACAAAATACCTGTTTACATGACAAATTACAATATATAACAGAGGAAAAACATAATAAAATATAATCTACAATTTGGTATTACAGACTTTTCTATTTATTGGAACAACAAATTAGATTTTGTTTACATACGATCAACCGGAAGTGATACTTTACTTAAAAGCTCATTGCTATTTCAAACATAGAATTGACGGGAGGTCATGTGTTGGCAACATCCGATTTTTTTCATTGTGTTGTAGAATTTACACTAGAATTAGCGTCTCTTTAAGGCGCCTATCTATTCAATTCGGCACAAAGTTGAACATTGCCGCCATGATGGATGCTTGGTCTAGTATATATCTTTCCTTGTCTATGGTGGACTGTTATTCATATAATAATTTTCTTTGTATTCTACGCCTAAGGTGAAACTGTATCACTAACACTACCGTCGACATTGTTATCTCATAGTAGGAGTACACATACGATAATATTACTTATCATATATTATACAATACTCATTATCATTGCAAACGAAATAGAAATCTTCATTGAATGAACCCTGAGTCATTTTACTTTTTTTGATCTATTGAACTATTCCTAAATACATGAACCAAAATAAGCAAAAATTGTTGATAATTATTGTATGGTATCTTTGATCATTTGTTACAATGTTGTTATCGGGATATTAATTGATAATAATATAAATCATTAGTAATATGATAATATAATTTTTATTGTTATATTCCAGAAACACAAAAAAACAGTACAATGTGAAATATATAAATGAATACATAAATCATCACATCTTTAACCATTTCACTATGCAATTAGTATTTCAATAAATACAGGGTATAATAGCTACACGAGCTACCTCAAATAATTTCTATATTATTAAAGATACAATAAAATACTATGAGGCAATCTTATAAAAGAACAAGGGACACATATAATAAGCATGTACACAAAAACAACATTGTTTAAAAATCAATAGAATAATATAAATAATTATATACAACTCCTTTTATCCTTTCCTAATATCAATTTGTTTCATACATTTTATAATTGCTTTTCGTTAATAATAATTCAAATGTTTCAAATATACTACAGTTCATGTTAATAGAACAAGCAGTGACATCTAGCGAATACTCCGTGAGGAGACTTAA
The DNA here is from genome assembly GCA_963082715.1 of Harpalus rubripes. NCBI lineage: Eukaryota > Metazoa > Arthropoda > Insecta > Coleoptera > Carabidae > Harpalus > Harpalus rubripes. The sequence goes on along the minus strand of OY720449.1, from coordinate 79,319,071 downwards.
CATATCTCTATCTTTAGTTGTCTCTTTATGTCCAGCCGAATACAAAACAAATGTTATATTATATCTAGTGTATTTGTGATGGTTGGTGCATATGCATATTTTTGATCATATAGCTCACGAACTAAATGTAAGGAGCTGGGAAAGCATAAGAGTGAGAGAGATAAATGTATACATAACACGAGGTTTCAATTAATTTCATTTATTCTGTGTCGAGACGTGGGGCAAAGCAAATTGAAAAATCATTTCTGCGCGATTTGTGCAGTAACCGCGATTTGAGCGCGGTTCCGTGGTAAAATATTGTGACATAATCTTAAAATTTGTTGACTGACAGTTCAGTAGATTGTATTCATAGTAAACAATAGTTCTTGTAAACTAAAGGTTTTTTCCTTAAAGTAAATTTCATTTTATTGTAAAGAGGAGGAGAGTTATTTTATAGGTTATCTGTAACCACACCCATCGAAAATAATAACGTGAACTGTAACCGTTCAGGAACTTCGAACCATGATCGCTATCTCGTGGTTCCATTTTCGAACACAATTTACGTAATTTTAACGAAAGTAACCAAAGATCCGGTGGCAGGATTTCCGGCAGTCCGATAAATTTTAAGTCGGAATTCCAGAATGTGGTAACCACAGATCATGGGTGGTACGGGATCTCTGAGCTTTGAACTAAAGTACTTCTTACAATACTCGTTTCGTGACAGATTTATTCATATTAATGCCGTTAATAGCCCTTAATCCGTGCGACAACCATTGTTATTATTGTCATGAAGGTAGCAACAGGTAGGTGTACTCCTACGCAGACACTATTATTTATATTTTATACATATATTTAAGATTGACAACAGGTCAGATCATCGCGTGCTTATATCTCAAATCCGATTAGAACGTACCGGACTGTGAGACAGCAGTTTATTAAAGCTTGTGTCTATCGCAGCGGTAATCTTTTAGTTCCTACTGAATTTAATTAAATAATTACTATATTCAAATTTTATAATTTAACTGTACATGCTGAAGTACTCGTATTCAAAAGTAGTGGACTCGATTTATGTTATTACTATTACTAATTGTTTGGAGAATTAGATTATATTAATCTTTGCCTAGCCAAGCCAAAGCTGACCCGATATTTTTTTCCTTGTAACTTATTAAATATTTTTTTTCCTATTTCCGTTCCATAAAATCAACTTATGTTTATTTGTATATAATTTGAATGACAAAATGATAGGCTTTTTAGCATTAGTGAGTTTACTTGTCACTTTTTTAAACTACGATAATTCCTTACGTATTTTTACCCCGCTACCCTTGGTAAAGGAGGTATAGGGATCAAGCTAAAAATCTCATATCGAAAGT
>OY720449.1:79240222-79315222 GCA_963082715.1 Harpalus rubripes | reverse complement strand
AATTTCGAACACCTTTATAGTATAGTATAGTATACTACCGAAATAATTATTGTTATTGTTATGAAATACATTAACAAGGAATGTTGAAGAACACACAACATAATTTAGAAAACAATCGAGTTACTTGCTTTGTAAATATTTCTCTGATCAGTGTCACGTATGTCGTCCGCTTCTTGAGTAAATAAAATTATATTATAATTTATTGTCGAAGTGTTGAGGTTTTAAAAGGTATATAGTTAATGTCTTGTTCGGAGTAGCTCGGTAAGGTCGTACTTGCTTCCTTGTGTTATTTTGAGTCAGTTTGCCGACCCGAATATCTAATAATAGTGCGAATGTACAAGAACTATTCAACGAAATAATAGTAGGTTACATGCGCCGTCTGCTATGTTACACATGCATTATTCCAGAAGAGACCGAACAGAAGCAACAAATATCCTACCGCGAGATAAAAATACGGCGGCAGGTGTCATTTTTTTAAAAATATACTCCATTTAAAACAACACAACGTAATGATTGAAATATTTATTTGGCATGAACACGTTTGATGTGTAGATATTTTAGTTAGTACAAGTACAATGTCTTCGTGTTTTTTAAGGATTGCATCACTGCATTACGTTCTTAACTATTTTGGGTTTCTTTTCACATTCTTCGGAAAAGGTAAACGGCCAATATGCAAAGACAATGACATATAATTTTTATTTCAATTTAAAAAAATCTGATGTGGCAAGCACATTACCTTCCGTCAGTTCACGGATCACCTCAACTACAGATAGGACACACAGTGTATTTTTCGAAATACGAAATAGTGACATCTACAGATTGCTTCCATGAACTAATGCACACTGTGATGGCTTAGTCGGCTTGGTAGTCTGTGACATAGGTGACATATCATTGTACTCGTATACATAGATTAAAATTTTGAATATTGAAAATAAGAGATAATAAGAGAATTGAATATAGATACTTACATATATTTTAAATAATCAGAAAACAATAACTATATATTCATTTCTAAATAAATTTAAAATTACTTGTCACATAGACATACACTTCTATTTTAATATTTGTCTACATGTAAGAAAAGGGTATTGGAAATGATTTGCGGTTTCATCATTAAATATAAAAGTAAACGTCTATTTGCTTCTCTGCAATTCACTTTATATCAAGCAACACAACGAATGTTCATCAGCTTATTGAATTTCAAGTCTATATTATGTCATAAATAAACACAGTTAATACACTTGTAAACTGGAGATTCACGAAATAAATCACTACTGACACTATTACTAAAACCATAAACATACAAATTGAATTACCAAATAATTAAAGATGTTAAATTGTACGTTCAATGACATGTGTGATGACTTATGTGACTTTACAATACAAAATATTGCAAAATGTTTTGAACTCAAAGGTGACAATCCATTTTTTCAAAATTTAAGTCCTACCGCGCCTCTACAGTTTGCTTCCTGGAACTATGATAGTGTTTTGGCACATTCATTTAGCTGTCCGGTGCCTGCGTCAGTTCTATGTATTTTGTATAAATGTCATACAGAAAGTTCCTTGCAAAAGATTATATTTCTTGTACATTACCTTAAGGCGGTTGTATGTATTTTATACAAATTCCATACAGAAAGTTTCTAACAAAAGGTCCTATATTTCCAGTAAAATTATAACATAAACATACTGTCAACTGCACTTGACACTGACACCTTTCAATCAGAATTTTCTTAATGTAGCAGCTGTTTCCAGAGTTATAGCAAAGCTGACTAATATTTATGGTATTTAATTTCTTTATAATTTTTTAACTCTATGTCCATTTAATGTGAAGTATAAAATGCATTCAAATCGTATAGAGAATAAATAATTCTTTAATATTTATAATAACATTAAATGTGAAAAAATGATATTTAACATCGTTTTTTCAAGAAAAACTGTTAAAATCTTCAAATGAGGGTACATGCGGTTGACCAATTATAACCATAATCTAATCAGCTCTTCACATGGATGAACCGAAGAGGAATACGAAAGAATTATAATTTTTGGAATTGTGGTATTAGAGTTATCGCATTAGAAAATTTTGTCACACACAGACACACACACACACACACACACACACACACACACACACACACATACATACACACACACACACACACACACACACACACACACACACACACACACACACACATACAGACATCATCGTAAAAATAGTAAAATCGTATTCTAGGGACCCTAAAACGTGCTTATTCATCAAAAACTCACCGCCGAATTTTTTGACCAAAGACAATACCTTCCTTACCTAAAGGTGACGGAAGGTAAAAAGTATTGCAGGGTTGGTTTTTCCTTCAAGTGAATTATCTAACCTAATACACAACATTCATGCTTGGAAAACTAAGGCCGGGTTTGCACGTCAGGTTAAGTTATTGTTGTTGTTTTAGATAAATATACAAGCTAAGTAAGGTTCCGCGTTCGGGTTTTCTATTTTTCTGCACAAGTCCCCGAACGGTTTCTAGTACTAAACCACGCCTTATTGTGATTTAATTGATGCTCCACTCCTCTTTGGGATTTTAAATTTTTGAACATGGTCCCATGTTCGGGACTCTAGCCTTATGTCGTTATGTTTATTATTATTTACGAGTTGTTTGACTTTTGATAGACTAAATAAATAAATATAAATATATCATCACGACTTATTACCCATTGCTGACTAGATAGACTAGACTATAGATAAAATTTATTTTAAAAATTACACGGCGTAGCTAATTATATATTTTTTCTCTTTTTAAATCGTTACAGATATACTCGTACGCAGAGACAGAAAACTTTACTATTGTCGGTTCCGGTGGCTCAATCTAGTGATGCACGCGAGGCGAGACGAGACGAGAAATATAAAATATCGGCCTCGTCTCGTTTTCGGACCTGTAATCCCGATCTCGCTCTCGTTCACGCACATTTTTTTTGGGTCTCGTCTCGTTCTCGCACGAGAGTCTCGCTATAAAAATAAGCGCTTGCGCACTACGTATTTACGTAACAGTTTAACTACAAGAGACAAGTTCGCACCAATCGCACCGTCTTCTGTGTATTTGCAGTCGTATAACTATAATAGACGAAACACTAAATTCTGGTTATCAAAATATTTTAATACGAACACGATGTTTATTCATTTACGATCACCAGAAAATGTGATGTTAGTAAATAATTTAATTTACCTCTGAAATATTCAATTTATTACCAAATTATGATCTCTAAACTATTTCAATACGCGAACATCTGTTAATACATTCTGTCATCAGTAAAACAAATTAAACATTAAAAAAATATATTTTGTATCTAAAAGTACCTACACTTTATCATTAAATATATGCTACTATTTAAGTAAGATTTAGTCATAAAAAACCGCTACACTGGTAACCCGCCGGCAACCAATCACTCAGCTTCTCTCCGTGTTGGCTCCCAACGACGCTTAATATATTATCCTTTACTTTTCAGAGGCGGTAAGAATTTTATTAACCGTGGTTTTAACTGGGATTAATTATTGGAGAAAAACTAGTTCTGCATGCAAAACAGAATTTGTCTTTATTTTGCATTTCCTCGCTCTGGGACCGATACCAATCGACTCTAGATAGACTCAAAAATATAGTGAATTCAAATAATTTTCATATTCGTGTGTTCTATGCACGAATTAGCATTGACTCCACTTCGTGTACGGTGCATTATTAATTTAATTTATGAATAAAAGCTATAAAGTTACAACTAGTTGTTATATCGATCTCGCCTCGAATTTTAAATTGCAATCTCGCTCTCGTTCTCGTCTCGCATAATGCAAAGAGACGAGACGAAATGCGAGAGTACTCTCGCCTCGTCGTGCATCACTAGCTCAATCACAGCATTTTACCCATTGATGGGTGTGCCAATTTGCTTTGTACAAAGATGTCGGTAATGTTGATGACAAATTTGTACCGTGCGGGCACTTAATGCTGGCGTGGAGAGTGCAACACAGGGGTAAATTTTGTGCCATTTAAAATTTGAAATATTTGGCATCAGTCGGGATCGAATCTGTTTTCGCAGATTCGCGACAAGACACTCAGGCACGCGGTCTCGAGATCCCATAACGCTTAAGAATGTTAATTGTTTTTTCTACTTTTGAGTAGTATATATCCACATGGATTGGCATACCAAATTTCATTCAAATCGATCAAAGCCTTCTGTTAATATAAGCAAAATAAATTTTTTTAAAAGAATTTTGAAGCAGAATACTTTATAAACGATGCACTTTCGGATGTAGGTAAGTTTAATTAATTTATCTTATTTTGGGCCGAGGAATCTGTGGTTAAGTCATGTCTCCCTATTTCAGAGACCCCTCTGTATGTGCTCCTATTAGGTATTTAAAAAGAGACAAATATAGGTAAGACCTGGCTAAAAAATATGAGCTCTTGTCTAATATTAAGTTCTGGCTACAGCCCTGCAATTAAATTGAAATATAAATACGCGAGAAAAGAAGAGATGTTATGCTATTTAGCACTCAGAAACTAATTTTATACTTCATAATGAAGTGATGAAATTCTCTTAAGATTTAAATATTTCAACAGTTAAAAAGTAGTTAATTCCCCATAGGAAACTATCTCCTTTATACTTGTGAAACTCGAGTCTAATATATGGCTTTTGAAGGAGGAAAAAAATTAATGTGTTCATTTTAACACGCTGGGATATACCATACCGTTTCGGCGGGACTTGAAACAGTCAACCACAATATTTACAAGAAAATAAACAAAACGAGAGATATTTATTTTATGAGGATACTTATCATATTCATCATAGATAGGGAGACGGCGTTAGAAGTTTGAGGGAAAAAACGATAATAAAAAATACATAAAACTTTTGACTAATCGGCCGTTATGTTTCTGTTATCCCGAATTAGAATGTAACATTAATTTGAATTGTGGAATAAACGTTTTTCCTGAAGTGCATTCTCCAAAAACGTTTTGGGTGATCGTGACGTGATAATAACTTTTAAAGTAGTGTTGCTCATGCAGTGCTTGTGCCGGTTTTAATTTGAAATATTTGAACCATTATCATTTTCATAAAATGAAATAATTAACATTTTTTTTAAATCGGCATGAAATCGTCTGCAATGAAACATTTTCATGACTTGTACTGTAATATACTATTTTTGACTAGTGAAGGTAACAAAACCTATTACAGTAAAATTTTTGAAAGATGTCCGATCTAGGTCATCTACGAATTGTATGAATTAAGATTTATTCTGTCAAATTCAGTAGTGTCGTTCACTTAGTTTTTCTGAAGGTACATAATATACTACGCATTGATCTGTTAAAGCGGGGGGGCAGCTTTTTCTGCCTTGAGGTTGGAAAGTATAGCTGAGGTTGGAAAGTGTCAACCAAGTAAGACAATACGCAGCCCGCAATACACCATGGCTTCCATCCCCGCAAATCTCCCCTGCCGCATATCATCCGATAACAACAAACACCGTAAGGCGGCCCCTAATCAGTATATGGCTATTTTATTAATGTAATTTCTTTATAATTTTTTAACTCAGTGTCCATTGAATATGAAGTATAAAATGTAATTAAATCGTATATATTCTTTAATTCGTATAGTAACATTAAATGTGAAAAAATGATATTTAACAGCATTTTTTCAAGAAAAACTGTTAAAATCTTCAAATGAGGGTACTTCCGGTCGACCAATTATAACCAAATTCTAATCAGCTGTAAGTTTCAGGATACCTTGTTCCATTTAAGCCAGTGTTTCTTAACCTTTTGAAAGCGCGACCCAAATTTAACTATTGTATTGGTCTAGCGACCCATTATGTAGAAAATTATTTAAAAAATAAAAACACATTTATTATAAACAATAATCTATTTATTAGAATACGAAAATGAATATGAACGGATATACCACATACCTATTTATAAACAAAATAATATAAATTTAACACCATAATATCAACAAATTCCAACAAAATGAAACAAATTTAATCTTGTCTGATAATAAAATGACCGAAACATTAATATTATCTTCCCATATTTGTCTAATTTGACTTACGAATATGATCTGTAAATTTTAAAATCAATAATACGAGTACCTTACAAAAAATAATGTTACTTGATATAACCCTGGCTTAGCAGGTTTTGAAAATTCTTCAAATCGCGGTATTATTTGACAGCATTCATTTTTTGTTGGAGGCAGTTCCTAAAATTTAGTTATAGTAATTACAGATCCAGACTTACACATAGATAGGTGTAGCAAAAGGTAATAATATTTTCAATTTTTCATTTCTCAAGATTGATTTTTCTTTCTGAGACCTGGAATTCATTTTGTTAGCAGTATAGGGTTATTAACAGTAGCGATTCTACATTGTATTGCTAACATTGACATTAGTAACATTTTAGTGAAATTTTCGAGGTAAATTTATAAATATTTTAGAAAAATATGATTGACATTTGGTAAACAAAATTACATAATTCTGAATAGTTTCCGCGACCCACTACAATCTCTTCGCGACCCATAGGTTAAGAAACGCTGATTTAAGCCATTCAATATTGCAGAGAATAGGGCATAGTCTTGAACTCTCTGATTGGCTGATATTAGAAAGAAAACTCACGTTCACCCAATATATTAGGGTATTCTCTGAGGATTACTAATAATAAAAATTTATTAAAAACATTAGTGTTGATAGGTAAACAATAGGGAAAAAACAAAAAATCATAATATAAATTGATTGTTACAAAAGATATAAAGCATTTAAATTTTGCTGATGTACTAGATAACCTTCCAATGGGAGACCAGTTGATATCCCTACTCCCTGTTCGAATGTGATAAGACGCCGCATGAACCACTGATAGCACACCGCTGGTACTGTACAACTACTACGTCACTATCAGGTGACACAAGAAAATCAAATTTTAAAAATTAATATCTCGCTTATTAAAAGGAATTTTTTACTCGTGTTTTCACAAATACTCTTAGATATAACTGTTCTTTAAGAAAAGTAAATAAAAAAATATGAGAGAATACCCTATTACGGCTACTTGAAACTGGCGCTGATATCAGCGTCATCTTCTGAATGGCTTAAATGGAACAGAGTATAAATAATTTTTATGCATTAAATAATTAACTCAAATAACCGGTAGTTAATATATTTAGATACAAACACAGTCATCATTTAGGAGTTTATTGATTTAAACTTGAACATCACGCGGTTTCCTTTTTGTAAATAGTTTACGTTTAGCGGTTGTTAGTTTAATTCATGTTCATTTGTTTCATTCCGACAAAAGGGCAATAAACGGCATCGCTATGTCTGTTTTACTGGGAAACTTCTATTAGGAAAATATTTATGTTAGCAGCAAATGTTTGTAACTAACTAAACGTGGGACGATAACGTATGGCGAATTTTTTGCGTATATGTAACACACGGAAATATAAATATATACGCACTCAAATTTGTTTTAATTGTCGCAGGAATTTCATAAATTATCTGGAGGTAATAAAACAGATGTGTTTCGTAAACTGTTAATTTATTTTTTACAGTAAGCCTTGAAGATGAAGTTTATGGCTACTATCATTAAGTTTCACATCTGGAGATAGTAATTTGTCATATCTAAAAGTATAAATATATTTGATAATATCCTATTAGTTTTAATTTAAACATAACTGAATTTCTGTAGACAAATAATTACTATTGTCAAATACGCATTCTTCTTGTACTTCATAAGAATATGTCGGGTGGAGCTCGAAATCCGTTACATTAGACATTAGACATTTATCCGTTTTGCCTTGCACATCTTCAAATAAAAGTAGTAAAGCATCGGAAATTGGATGTTTTGTAAATACAGCAATTGGAGATTATGGAAATTTATAAAATATTACAATTTAATAGTTCTAGCCGTGGAATTAAAGTAAAAATACGAACAAAATGTGTGATGCTTTAATTGACAAATATTGTGACTTCTTGTCAAAAAATAATAGTTGTTTAACTAGGCACTAAAATACCAGATTCATAGCAGACGCTGCCGAATGAATGTCGTCGAAGCTGTAAAATTGTGTTTAGTGCCGTGTTGAATACATTATTTTTTTGTCCATTGAAAATTAATATTAATTTACGGATCATTTTTACTACCTATTTTGTAGGTTTTCGCCATCAAGTTATGTTGCTATGCGTTTATTGAAGGGTTGCTATGCGTTTGTATAGCAATAGCGGTTGCTATGTAATGGGCAGTAAAATATTTTTTTCTACACCCACTTGAAAAAGTTATCATTTCTTCACAATCTGCAGAATGGATATGTAGGCAATACTAGTTAACTGAACGGATATAATTTCATATCCATTCTAGGATGGATATGAAATCCACGAATCACAAATCTCGAAGTTGCGTAACCTAGGCAACAAACTGTCTATTCATTTATTATAAGATTAAGAAGACGAACGATGCAAATGTCATATTTGACATTTCAATTTTGTCGTTTAGATGGAAATATTTTCGGTATAAAAAAGATTTGAATAATTTAATAACAAATAACTGATTTATATTATGAATTAATTGTAGGTATATAAAAAATGGAAATCAGAACGGTATGAAATATTGCATTGCCAAGTCAAGGTTATCCTTTAGATTTGACAATAAAAAATCGTAAGTAGTATGTAAAAGTATTGTATAAAATAAAATATTATTTTAATAACAAATGTCATTAGGAAAGCCTAGGAAAACAACTACATAAAATGATATTAATTAATAATGTTCAATAAAATTTCAAATTTCTATAGTTCACATTTCCCTTCTTTTCGTTAGTCGTAGAAAAAGTATGCTGTACAACTCGAGTGGAATGTCCATATCGCATGAGGATGAAATTTGAGCACGACGCCGTAGGCGGAGTGTTCAATCATCCGAAGACATCATATCCACTCTTGTTGTACAAACTACTCTTACTACCTAGGTAGTAAAAGTGACATTTTACAGACTGTTAGCTGTCAAAAAATCACACTTTTAATATCAATCGGAAAAGCTAGCTCGGAAAATTATCTATAAGGGACCTATATGAAGGTGTCCATGGCGATCAGTGGTTTATTTATATATTTTTTATTTCCTCGCAATAAAAAATAAAATAGGGCAAGTTAACATTCCGTATGTCGTGGATAGTCCCTCACCCACCCGTAAATAGGTCGTCCAACACAAGCTATGCTGCGATTGGCTGCGTACCGAAGTTGTACGACCAAGCGAGATATACGTTCATTCAATTATGTAGTGTTGTATTTTTATTTAAACAATTATAAACTGTGCACAGTTCATGTGAATATTATTATACGAATCTGGAGATAAAGGATCATTCTAGGTGGTACATATAATGTTTTGCATAAGAGATTTACTTTTATGAGATTTCTCGGCCTTTAAAGTTGAGGTAAAATTTCCTTGGTAAGAACTTCATGGCCAAATATTTCCAATTTTTAATGGCACAAAATTGACCCCTGTGGTGCACTCTCCACGCCAGCAGTGAGTGCCCGTGAGGTGACGCCTGGTAAGCGCCCGCACGGTGCAAATATTTCATCATTACCGATATCTGTGTACCAAGCAGATTGGCACACCCAAAAATGGGTAATAAGCCGTGATGATATATTTATTTATTTATTTATCTATAATAATAATAATAATAATAATAATAATAATAATAATTTTGTGATAGATACATTTGTTTTAATTCAATAGCTAACACTATTAAATTTTTGCAGTTATGCTTTCCAGTCTACAAATTTGGTTTGAAGATTTTTTTAACAATTAATAAAGCGACGTTAAGAAAAAACCATTTTCTTATATTATATGCTTATGAAATGGATTTCGAGCGCCACCCGTTACTCGTTACTCGTATAATGAATTTATAAACTTTGATTCTTAATCTTAACATTAATGGTTTTCTATATTTCCTGTCTTCTTCGTTTATATTTCAGTTGTTTATTTTTCTTTGGTCACTCTTTTCATTTTGCTCCTACTAATTTTCTTTGTTCTACTAGTAGCAATCGCAATACCGAAAAGGACCGTGCCAAATCTAATTAGATTTCTTTCATCTGTAACCAATTGGAAAATAGTCACTTTTTGGACATGTTATAATGAGAAAGTAACACTTTCTGGAGTTGTTCCAAAATTCGTATTTTACTTGTTTTGTTAAATCTCAAAGCAATTAGCTTTTTTAGGTTAATGAGTCAATAAAATTCACAAATTTTCGAATATTTTTATATTGAGTTGTCCCACTTCTGTAACATATTATCGGTGGTAGATAAAATGTACGCACGTCTAACGAGAAGTTATTTTATTAATTTCGAAAGCGTTTAAGACTTGCTCATAGTTCGTTTCAAAAATTTTCATCTCTAACACTAAAATCGCACTTACGGATTAAATAATTGTGAATGTATTTTCATATGTTATTCAACCTTGATATTTTCGCAGATAGTTTTAAGTACATCTATCTTCATTACTATAATTATTTTCTTTTTACACCTGTCTGGCATAATTATTATTTTATTTAATTGTTTGTTTTTAACTTTGGATATATAACAGAATGAAATTAATATGTGAATAATTTGTTAAAAGAGGTAATGTTAAAATAACTAAACGTCAAAAAAGTAAAATTATTTGTGTTTTGGTGTAAATAAACCTGAACCAGAGGGATGTGCCGAGTATCCACTTCTACTCGCCGTTACTGTCCCCGTATACCTATCTATCTAGCTTCCCACTACTCCTCAAAACTACAGAGTCTTCTCTTCCGCAGCTATCCCACTATACCAGTATAGTACGACTAGCGAATGAAAGTTGACGTTTAGATTATTTAATAGATGTGGTTTATTTTGAAAACATTTCCCTATATTCGATTTGAAAGGAAACTGACCCTTATGTATTCCGTTGCAGAAGATTAGAATTGTACTCAATACCGGAGGCATTTAAAATGACCTTAGCAATAGGATTCAGGGATGTATTTAAAATATTTAATACCGCAAATTCTAGTTCGTTCGTCTCAGGTGTAAGCAATCCTTGAGTCATAATTACTGTTAGAGGAAATTAAAAATAATCCTATTTCATAGAATTGCCAAATTAAGGCCCACTTTTACAATTGATGGATAAACTATGGTATAGCTATCGGAGGTATAACTTTATCCTAGTAATTATACCTACGATAAACAAGACTGTCTTTTACAATGCATTTTTATCTATTAGATAGTTATAGCAAGAATTACGTTAAATCATTTTAGGTTGGTACTGACAAAATAAAATTATATTCTTGTTCAGTATTGTTATTATTTCTATCTTATAATTTGCATTTTTCACGATGTTAGATGATATAAATGATAATTTGATTCTTACAGTGATGATGAAATACTTGATTGACATCTGTCAAACGTATGAATAACAACACATCGTTTGTGTTTACGTGGTATCCATAAGAACAAGGGATAAATTTATCCGAGGTTTATACATCCGATTTCCATGGGATAAGAAATACTGGTGTTTATTCTATCTCTGGTTTATCCGAGGTTTGTAAAATACAATTTTCAATTTTATACCTGGCATGATTGTCAAAGTGGCCCTAAATAGTTTGAAGATCAAAGTATTTTGTTATAATAAACGAAAAATATTTAAAATATTTTAAACGCACCCCTGTTTTAATATTCAGTTACCCTAGTCGGTCATCTATTTTCAGCCAAACATAGTAATGTATTTCTGTGTTTTCCTAGTCCAGTATTAAAATGGGTTCATTTCATACCTAAATATTTCGTACAATTCTATTCTTCTCTAGGGTTTCAAAAGAAACCACATCTATAAAATAATTTAAACGTCAACTTTCATTCGCTAATCATAACATAACTTCCCGAGTATTCCACTCGACACTAAATTGCGTATGCTCACCACGATACTGCAGTGCAGCTCAACTCACTGACTCCTTACTTCTTACTATCTATGTAATTGTCCTTCTGATGGACTAATTCTCTGTGACTGTGCACACAAGTACGTCGCTTATATAATTGCTCTAATATTTTTGTCAAACTGTCTCGAACTATGTATATAACAATGGGCGGGTAATTACGCTTATCTTCCCCTTGCTAACACAACTGCCCGCCTCACGTCGCCCGCCAAACGCGCGCTGCACTGTTATCGATCGCCTACCTACTAGAAGAATTTCACCTATTTATTGATAAGCATTGCTTTCATTTTTAATTTTATATTATATGGTTCTAAAAGAAAGTTGGAATTTATAGTGACAACCATTGATTACTATTTACTATTACTATTAATCAAGGTGATAAACTGAAAATTAAAATACTTCTAAATATTTCAGACAGACAACTTGTCAGACCGTGGCATATGAGTGTGATTAATCTCTGCCCCTGACGTACTGGTACTGACATGTTTACGTTCAGGACAAAAGGTTCGAACCGAAGTAGGTACCCCAAGTCCGATCAAAACATGTGATGAGACAGCAATTTTGCACTAATATTTTTTTACAAACATGGATTGCCTATCTTAACTGTACAGGGTGTTGACTCTAAGCATAGGGATTTAACATGGGATTTTAGTTTTTTGCAATTTCCTGCTCAACTGTAGAGCACGAAATTGTTCAGAATTAAAAGTTGTAACAAAACTGTTTTTACATTTTTACCTCCCGCTACCCTTGGTAAGGGAGGTATAGGGATCGTATCAAAAATCGCATATTGAGATTTTGGTAAATGACCACGTTTTAAGGTCCCAAGATTCCAATTTTAACATTTTCAAAATGTCCCTATATACCTCCCTTACCAAGGGTAGCGGGAGGTAAAAACTTGTTAGAAATTAAAAATAGATACTAGTAGGTATGTGATCATTTCAAAAAATGAACCTCGGGCTAACTGTCACACCAAGTAAAACCACAAAAACATTTTACAAGTGGTACATGATAGTCATTTTTCGAAATACTAAATCTATTTTTAACACATTTTAAAATTGTTTTTTCCATATCTACTTTTAAAGTGCCACAAGATTCGTTACTAAATCATTATACATACATTACATATGCAGGGTGTTAATTAAAAAGCGAGATATTACCAATTCCTGGGTGCGTCAATCTTATTTAATGTAAATGTCAATCATAAATATCATTTTTATCTCTAATTTTAGCTAAAAAAATACCTTAAAGGTAGTTTGGAATCTATATTTATCAACTCACAGAAATAAGCACACTCGCGAATGTTGATAAAATAATAGGTCTTTACTCACTTGCATCATAAATAACTATTATACAATTAACAAAGGAATACGTAAATTTAAGCGTAGCTACCAAAAAATGCAAAATGTTTTTACCAACATCATAAATCACGGTTAGAAGTTAACGCGATAAAATTTTGTATCCAAACATTTCGCTATTAATATCTTCCAGTTCTTTCTATGATTTAATATATCGTTTCGTATCATTTTTTCCTGCCACCCCAACCATTAAGATGAACCACTGCAGCACCCTCATGCTCATCCTGAACCATTCATCATGCGGTTATCTCTCATTGCCTTGCGGTTTGTTGAGGCGAGGCGCCTGCCGTTCTACCGCGCGCCTAGCGACCGCACGCGGCTCCCAGAGTATTTCAGTTCTCAGACATGCATGACGTCACAAAGGTAGCCGACTCTCCTCTCTAGACACTCCAACGGCACGTACGTAATACTTAATGCACACCACAAAAACACTACACAAAAAACCCAAACGAGATGGTGATTAATTTTAGCGAGAAACGAACAATTCATTGGGTGGCGACAACTTTACATTTTAATAAGTTTTATTGTCTAATTTTTACCTCCCGCTACCCTTGGTAAGGGAGGTATAGGGATCGTGCTAAAAATCGCATATCGAGATTTTGGTAAATGACCACGTTTTAAGGTCCCTAGAATCCAATTTTAACATTTTCACGGTGATGTCTGTGTGTATGTTTGTACGTGTGTGTGTGCGTGCGTGCGTGGGTGCGCGCGCGTGTGTGTATGTGTGGATCCTCCACTCTAACTCAAATACTTTATTCAGAAAATTTTGAAACCTTGTATTTCGAACTTTTTCTGTAATGGAAAGCGCCCTTTAGATGCGTTGACAAAAGAGAGCGCAAATGACTTCTCTGCATACAGGATGTTTCAAAAATACTGCAAAAAAATTTAAGAGCATATAGTACTGACCAAAATGAGTAAAAAAGCTTAATAAAAATGGGTCCGATCTTCCATAGTTTCCGAGATTTGAGGCAGTGAAAATTGTGATTTTACGGGGTTTACGTCTGCTATCACGAAAACTATAAGAGTTACGACTTTGATTAAATGGGATTTTTTGTTTACCTTTCAGAAGTCATCTTAGAGGTGTTTTGTTATTTTTTTACCTTCCGTCACCTTTAGGTAAGGAAGGTATTGTCTTTGGTCAAAAAATTCGATGGTGAGTTTTTGATGAATAAGCACGTTTTAGGGTCCCTAGAATACGATTTTACTATTTTTACGATGATGTCTGTATGTGTGTGTGTGTGTGTGTGTGTGTGTGTATGTGTGTGTGTGTGTGTGTGTGTGTGTGTGTGTGTGTGTGTGTGTGTGTGTGTGTCTGTGTGTGACAAAATTTTCTAATGCGATAACTCTAATACTACAATTCCAAAAATTATAATTCTTTCGTATTCCTCTTCGTTACATCCATGTGAAGAGCTGATTAGATTTTGGTTATAATTGGTCAACCGGAAGTACCCTCATTCAAAGATTTTATCAGTTTTTCTTGAAAAAACGATGTTAAATATCATTTTTTCACATTTAATGTTATTATAAATATTAAAGAATTATTTATTCTCTATGCGATTTGAATGCATTTTATACTTCATATTAAATGGACATAGAGTTAAAAAATTATAAAGAAATTAAATATCATAATATATTAGTCACCTTTGCTATAACTCTGGAAACAGCTGCTACATTAGGAAAATTCTGATTCAAAGGTGTCAGTGTCAAGTGCAGTTGACAGTATGTTTCTGTTATAATTTTACTGGAAATATAGGATCTTTTGAATGGAATTTGTATAAAATACATACAACTGCCAATATTTAATATTCAAATAACTTCGTAACTATCAGAAATTGAGAAAAACGTTTTATATAAAATTTTATTGATATTTTATAGTCTATTTAGTGACATAGACAAAATTTTGTTCGATCACTATCTTTGTCAGTTTGTTTCGATTTTTCGCTTTTCTCGGAAACAGTTGAAGATCTGTCCTATATTGATTAAACTTTTTTACTTATTTTAGTCAGTACTATATGCCCTTAATTTTTTTTACAGTATTTTTGAAACACCCCGTATAAACTGTCGAAAGGAAAATAATAGAAGATCGACATTATTTTTTTGAACAGATGTCAAATAATAGCATATTAAGATTAAGTATTAAGAACGGTAAGGACAGTTTACCGATCGAAGACGCTTCGCTCAGTCCCCAATTTTATCTGAGATCGGTAATTCCTTAACTTTCGCGATGCTTATACTATTTTTTACACGATCGACGCACAAATTTAAAAGAAAAATAAGATTGAAAATTATTTTGACATTAAAAAATTTTATTACCATTTTTGAAGTAAGCTTTGATTTTTGTTTTTATTTACTTACCGTCTCGCCTCCTGAGCGGTAAGTGAAGCACGTCACTTACCGACGTGATTCCCATCACTTACCGTTCAGTAATTTGTAAACAAGACCTCTTGGAAACACTATCGGTAAACATAAAAAAAAACCGATCGTGCAAAATGGTGATTTTATTATGTTCTTATTTATCTGACATCAAAAATTTGATTATGTACATATTTTATTGAAATTTATACATTCTTCTCATTAATATTCTCATGCCTGATTTCATCAATTTGATGTATTGATTTGTTTTTTGCTTGCATTCGCTCGATTTGCCGTTTGTAGTAAGAATGTAATACATACATTTTTTCGCATTCCTGAATAGTAAGACTTAAGAAATGTGAACCACATATCCACAGAACTGGTTCGACGTTTCCACGTATCTGGCGGCCTATAAATATACATTATAGGTATATATAACTAGTAATTTTTCAAAACTCCGAACTTGGAACTGTTTGATAAAGGTCTTGTTAGATTATTCTAGAAAGGTTACTGACATGTAATCAAATAAAAATTAATAAGATTTGTGGTTTGAAAAGTCGCGTGATACTCGATTGGGTGATGAATATTTTGAGAGCTATAAATAATTCATTACTACACGAGAAAGATTTCAAAGTAAACCCTAAATTTATCCTGTTATAAAAAAATTGTGCACTTAAATCGGACAAGAAGCCAATGTAGGTACGTCATTAAAAAAAATTAAATTTATGATGTCACTAAATGGTATTGTAACGTTTTTATTTATTTATTTTTAAGTGTAAAAATTAAGGAATTATTATTAATTAAAATAGATGTTTATTAAACAATATATAAATTACTATTACTTAAACACTAAGATTATTTATTTATTTAAACAATTAACACGATTATTTGGCCGCGTGCCTGAGTGTCAGGTCGCGAATTTGGGGAACCGGGTTCGATCCCGACCAACGCCAAATATTTCGAATTTTAAATGGCACAAATTGACCCTTGTGGTGCACTCTCCACACCAGCAATGATTGCCCGTGAGGTGACGCCTGGTAAGTGCCCGCACGGTGCAAATAATTCATCATTACCGATATCTGTGAACAAAGCAGATTGGCACACCCAGCCATGGGTAATAAGCCGTGATGATATATTTATTTATACATTTTTACCTCCCGCTACCCTTGGTAAGGGAGATATAGGGATCGTGCTAAAAATCGCATATCGAGATTGTGATAAATGACCACGTTTTAAGGTCCGTACTATCCAATTTTAACATTTTCACGATGATGTCTGTATGTATGTATGTATGTGTGTATATGTATGTATGTCTGTGTATGTGTGTGTGTGTGTGTGTGTGTGTGTGTGTGTGTGTGCGCGTGTGTGCGTGTGCGTGTGTGTGTGTATGTGTATGTGTATGTGTGTGTGTGTGTGTGTGTGTGTGTGTGTGTGTGTGTGTGTGTATGAATGTGTGGATCCTCCACTTTAACTCAAATACTATCATTCAGAAAATTTTGAAACCTTGTATTTCGAACTTTTTCTGTAATGGAAAGAGCCCATTAGATTTTGGTGAAAATCGAATAACCGGAAATGACACTTTACTATAGGCTCAAAATAGTTTTTTTCGAAAAATACCTTTAAATGTTATTTTTTCGAGATTAATGTAATTATAAAAATTAAAGATTATTAAATTTTCTATAGATTTGCATTAATACTTTTAATATATTTTGTGGGTAAATTTATAAAATTATCTATAATTTAAATCCCAGAGTCTCCGCTTTAAACAAACAAAACACAGTTATTCAAATGTATGTAACTGACAGGTAAATGTCACTATCAGAGAACTAATCATTTCAAAATAATATTAGTAACGTTTTAAAAAGAAAAAAGTAAATAGAACAATAGAAAAGGAATTCAATACAGTTTCCAGTATAAGTAAATATGTAGGTATGTATTTAGATTAATAAAAATTAACGATTCATAAAAATGTTTAAGTTAATCCTCTTTTTTGCAGTAGTGAATTCTATTCTATCCCGGTATTTAAAATATAATCTTCATTTTATTACAGCTCCGGTGTCTCAAAGGTTAGAGCAACGCCTCATGTCATGAGTGCCCTCGGGGCTCTGGGTTCGAATCCAACTAAGGCATGGATGTGTGTGAATGTGAACCCACTCTGTAATTGGAGTTGAGGGGTTTAAAAAAAGGTAGTTACTTGGATTAAATTAGACTATATTTTAAGAAAAAAACTGTCAAAATTAGAGTAAAATTCGATAATCCAAAAATAAGGATTAACTTAACCTTTTTTGTGACTCGGGCTGTAAATGGCGGGAGGTATTGTGTTGGCCACACCAGATTTTTTTTTAGTAATTTTAATGCAATACGTAATGACATGCACTTACTGCTTGTCAGATTTGAGTATAGCAATTTGTATTTCCTTTAACACTTTTGAAATAACTATATTACTGTTATAATCAATAAATGTATTGATATCTTCTTAATAGTAGTAGTAAAATAATATATATCTTCTAATATGGAGCATGTATGAATGAATTTAAAAAACTCTAAGTATGTATGATAATTCAAATTAAGATAATTTAAAGTATACAATGTAGATAATTTAGTGACCCTACAACATAAAACATACAGAGATAGCTGTGTTATTTCCTATAAACACCCAGAAGTATAACTAAACGACAGTATATTATACTGCGATAACAAGAATGAAAATATATGGGTCTCGTTTCTCGTACAGTAGTGTTATGATAAAATAAAATAGAAGTAATAGTAATAATTTATTTTACCGGTTTCAGGATATTAAGCCTATGTTTACATGTACAAAAGCAGGCTGGTAACTAGGTAATAACTGAATCTGTACGGTAATATGTTATTACTATACTGACATGTCAACATCAGTCTATAAAATGAAAATAAAATGAAATGAAAGTATAATGCTCTTGATTAATACATACAGTTAATGTTAGTGTACCGTTTTTCAACACGGTTTATTATATTCTAAAATAATAAACGCGGAATAAAGCACATGATTTTAATACATATATGTCAAAATAATTGTATGGTTTATTATAGCATTGTCAAAGTAGCATTAATGACAGAATTTCAAAAAATTATATTTATTAGTAATGTCTTCATTTTCTGAAACCGATAAACTTGAATAAACCACCGATGTTATGATTACCTATCACCTATCATAATAAGGTTTAGATGTCTTAAAATTCTCGCTCTACGGGCTTGGATTTTATATCGACATTTGCGGCAGTTATGATACTTATATCAATCCTAGGTATTCTAATCATTGTAACACTTTTTTGTAGCTTTCATTTACATAAAAAAAGTAACGGCGATATTGTTTTTTGTAACAAAATGGATTTTTTCTACAAACACTATTAAAAATTGAATTTTTAACACGGCATCCTTCGATTAAAAATGCGAGATTTTAATTCTAGTGTTAAAAGTAAATTACCTTGGTAATGACGAATGGAACAACAAATCGACATGTTTGACATATGTCAATTTTTTTTTACAAATACAAATTTAAATGAAATAAATGTGTTTGTAGAAAAAATAGTGTATGATATACGTGTTAAAAGTGACATTTTATTTTGTGAGAAGGAAGTTTGGAACACGACGCGAAGCGGAGTGATCCAAACCTTCGAACTTTTAACACATATCATAAATAACTATTTCAATGATTAAGCAAATTTTGCTATATCCAGAATACTATTTTTATTTTGATCGTGTATCGATTTATTCTACGATAACATAAATACTATAATTTAAGATATCTAGAAGCGGAAGTAACTTTTACTTTATAGAGCTCTTTTGCTAAGTGACAAATGTTAAGCCTGTAGCACACTAGTCAATATATCAAATTGTTTCTCGTATCAAATCCAATATGAATTTTATTGTACTATTCTTAAAACAGGCCAGCCTGTCAATTCAACACACAAAACAAAATAACATATTTATAATCTGTGTCCAACTTGTGTAATTTACTACGCTGATGCAATATTTTTAATATTGAACTTAAGATAATAATTCAAATTATATATGGACTCGTATATAGTCTTTAAAAAAAGTTTTAATATCTAAATTTAAACAAATGAGTAACGGGTTTTCCGTCATGTATCACTTGTAAAATATTTTTTTTTATATAATGGTGGGATAAATCAGTGTTCTCAAATTCAAAATTATTGCGGGAAATAGACAATTCCCGCACTACTATGGAAAATAATTAAAAACCTAAGATTTTTATTTTAAGTATTTTTTGTCGTCCGAAAACTGTAGAAAGAATCTTACTTGCAACACATTTGGAAAACGTGATTCTAAAACTCCATATAAATTCCGAAACGAGTAGAGCGTTTCAAAATCACTAATTTCCCGCACTTGTTATGAAATAGTTATTTATTAATATTTTAAAGGCGGATTCATACAGCTATTTGCATTTACGTTTAATTTACGTTTAATTTAATTTAAAAGTTAAATGTATATATAAACCAAATGTACGCATGCATGCACCATTTTAATTTAAGTATTAAGTTTCATTTTCATTTAATTTATAAGATAACCAACTTTCAATTTTTGAATATAAATGAAAATGAAAACTCGCTGCACATGTGATGTTTTAAAATATCCAAATTTTTGATTGGATATTTTGTCAAAGACAAACCAAAAAATATAAATTTTGACGACGGTAAATTAGTTGATTTAGTGAGATAAAATGCACTAATTTCTGATAAAACGGATCTTTTAAAAAATAAGGGTGCAAGAAAAAATGTTTGGAATGTGGTTCCTGCACTCTATTTTTTTAATTATTTTAAATGAAAGTTTGTTTAATTTTTAAGCAATTCGTAGTATTAAAAAGTTATAAATGTTCTTAGTTTAAATGTATTTGATTTTTAACGAAACCTATAGCTATCTTTCTCGCACCAGTTTCTATAGTAGGCTGCGCGAGAAAGATAGCAATACTGTGACGTCATATCATTCAATATCAATGTTACAGTATTATTAATCATAGAATTTATCCGTAACAACGGGTTGTTTTGCTCCAAATTGTGTAAATCATTTGAGAAATGGTTATAATTTTTACAGGTACTTATGCAATTCACATATTTTTATCTAACCTCAAAAATCTTAACGAACCGTATTTTTTCTTATTTCATTATTTTAAATAAGTATAAAATGGCAAATATGGAAGTTATTTAATTATGAAAAATAGTTACTACATAAACTTACAAGAAAAATGCACTTTTATTTCAGATTTTACTGCATTGATTTTGACACCAATATGGCGGACGAGTCAGCTATGTATTATCTAGTAGCTGTAGTGGCACTGATAACAAATTCAAATATCTCGCAAAGTAATTATTAAAAAAATGTTTTTTTTATCTTAATCGATATTTGTTGAATAGTATTTTAAATAAAGTGTACATTTTATTATTTTTTGGTATAGTGCAGGACCCCATTGCATAGGAGCAGACATATATTATGCAAAATGTAATACAAAAATGTAAAAAAATAAGTATTAAACTATTTAAAATAGAAAGTATTATTGTCTCTTGTATTACTTCATTGAAATATCGGCAAATTCTACATTTAATTTTCAGCATACTTAAACTGTACTGAATCCTGAATTTTATATTCGAGAAATATATAAGTTCCAGCATGTAGATTAACCAAATTTGCACGTAGATAGGCAGGCGCATGCATGTCATCTGCGCAAATCTATTGCAGATAATTAGGCTGCAGCGCATGCGCAGTATAGCTTATGAAAGTTTCCCGAAACTTCATTTTTGAAATTTTTCAATTGAAACTTTCATTTTTGAAATTTTTCAATTGAAACTTTCAATATGAAACTTTCAAATGGCACATCACTAGCTATAACAGATTTTTAATCTACAGTTTCTACATTAACAACGGTAATAATAAATAATTTCCTATTTCCAGATTAGGTATTCCGAGAATATCTTTTAACCGTGTGTTAAAATAAACTCTTATTTATATGAAGCAAAAAACAATATTAATAATTTTGTTAATAGTATGCGAAATTAGTATTGAACAATTTTCATTTAATATATCATCAAATTTTGTCCGAATCAGAAAGTAAAGTACCTACATTGTTAATTATACGATTGCTTATTTAATCAGGTTAATCGCAAAAGCATAATTATTTTCAGGTTAGTAACCATGCAACTACCTAATAATATTTAAAGCAGATACCGTTGCGCTCGCTAACTGCTTAGTAATATATAACTAGAATACTTTAAATATCTTGTGTCAACTCACGTCACACCATCACCCAACAAAAAATAAAATACTCTGGAAATATTTCTAATGCATCGACTGCGACTACGATTAGAATATATGGACTAGCTATAGCATACAATCACATCTTTGTGGAATAAATTAAGAGTATATTTAATGATGCATTGTGGTAGTGTGATTATTCTGACATACTGAAAGGTAGTTTGTCATGGGTCGGTTACAGGTTACCTGTTAAACGAAATATGATCATATGGAAAAGATACTCTACTCGCATGCTATTGTGATTGGATACTCACGGATTAAATGAATCGGAACTAATGTTTGACGTTATAAAATATTGAAACGATGTGACAGGGGTGCTATCGCATTAGTCTATAGTCTTTTTGTGCCGCGGAGAAGACAGAACTATGTATGATATCGTATGCTCATACGTCATATTTTTTAAGGCTCGTTTATGATAGACATGGGATTGTTGATTAATAAACACTTCTGTGTCTGAGAAGTTCAGAACATATAAAATTTTGGATAAATAAATACATATATTCAACCCGATCCTAGCGAGTGTTCATTTTGTTCCCAGAACAAAGGCGGCCAAGCATGGAAGCACAAAACCATTCTAATTTTTTATAGAATAAAAAATTATTTAAGAATTTTAATAATATCAACAATTTATGAAATAAACATTAATAAAGCATTATTCTTTCAAATAGGTACTTGGTTTGGCTTACTGGTAACATATCTATCCTAATAGGTATATAGTTTTTTTTATTAAAAGAGTGAGTATATACTTATGTCAATCAGTGGGGTAACATAAAATCTTGCGCCCCTATGAAAAAAATTTCTGGGTCGCCTTTAGTGATGTGCCGCTAAAAAATTCCCGCCGGGAATTTGTTTTTTCCCTGCGAAAATTCCCGGAAATTCCTTCATCCGCGATTTTCGGGAAGAAATTTTGTTACCTGTTTTCGGAATTCTTTTGGAAATATCCCGTGATTTTGATTTTTGGTGCACGTTGTTATAAATAATTATTAAATATGTAACATTGTTCATTTTTTTGAGTAATATAAGTTTCCTTCAAAATAAATTGTTATTCTGATTAATTTTTTTAAAGTAAATATAAGTACTAGTGAAATTTAGTACGATACTTTTGAATTACACTTTTAAGGTTTTATGAATATTGCACCTATACGTTGTATAAGAAGTATGAAAATATATTGAACATATAAAATATGGGGGAGTATTCTTTATTAGTTCTTACAGAGTCGCTCTACTCATATGTATGACCGATAGTGCATATGTATTTTATTTACCATAATTTCACTGAAAAATAAAACTAAATAAACCTACAGTTATAATTTTTATTCATATTTGAAATTCCTTGGGAAATTTCCCGAAGGATATTTCACTGGAAATTCCTCGAGAAATTTCTTTAAAAAAAATCCGGGAATTTTTTTGGGAATTTTCCCGTATCTTTAAATTTCGGGAATTGACACATCTCTTGCCGCCTTGATTTACAAAGCTCCAAGAAAAAATTTAAAGGTAAAAAAAAATCTGATGTGGCCAGCACATGACCTCCCGTCAATTCCATGTTTAAAATAGCAATGAGCTTTAAGTAAAGTATCAGTTCCAGTTGATCGTTTGTAAACAAAATCTAATTTGTTGTTCCAATAAATAGAAAAGTCTGTAATACCAAATTTTAGATTATATTTTATTATGTTTTTCCTCGAAAATCTGTTAAGAGCTTCAAATTAAGTACCACTTCCTGTTTATCATATAGATATAGTCAAAATCTAATGTTGTTTCAAATTATACACGAGTTTTAAATACCAAATTTGAGAAGTTTTGAATCATGTTTTAATATAGTTTTTCAAGAAAATCTGCTTTATAGCTTCCTGTAAAGTAGTACTTCCGGTTTATCAATTTTAGAAAACATCTAGTATGTCTTAAGTACCAAATTTGAAAAAAAATTTATTGTATCAATTTATTTTTCACGAAAATCTGTTCAGAGCTTCAAATACAGTATCACTTCCGGTTTATCAATTTTAGCCAAAATATAATATGCTGCTTCCCTTTATATAAAAGTCTTAAATACTAAATTTGACAAGTTTTGGAATATATAATAATATATTTTTCATAAAAATCTGGTCAAAGCTTCAAATAAAGTATCACTTCGAGTTTATCAATTGTATCCAAAATCTAATATGTTGCTCCCCTTCATATAAAAAAAGTCTTAAATATTAAATTTGAAAAGTTTTGGAATATATCATAATATATTTTTCACGAAAATCTGTTGAGGGTTTTAAGTAAAGTATCACTTCCAGATTATCAATTTTAGCCAAAATTTAATATGTTGTTCCTCTTTATATAAAAGTCTTCAATACTAAATTTGACACGTTTTGGAGTATATCAATATATTTTTCACGAAAATCTGTTCAGAGCTTCAAGTAAAGTGTCACTTCTGGTTTATTAATTTTAGCCAAAATCTACTATGTTATTTTCCTTCATATAGAAGTTTTAAATACTAAAATTGAAATGTTTTGGATTATATTTTAATATAGTTTTTCATTAGAAACTGTTATGGGCTTCAAGTAAACAGTCGCTTCCGGTTTTCCAATTTTACCCAAAATCTAATCAACTCTTTATATGAATGCAGAAAGCTTAAATACGGAAAATGGAAATATTTGGAAGTTTGTTATAAAAGGTAAAAAAATATTAATTTTTACATTATACGGTGACAGTAATATTATAATCAATTTTTTATGTAATTATTAATTAAACTTTTTCATTATTGTAATCAAATTTTCTTTGTTTTAATCAAGCTTTTCTTTGTTGTAATCAAAAATCTTTAAAAAAGACCCTAAGGAATATAATCGGAGTAACATGACATGACAAATATGTACATCTAAAATGTCAAACCTATATTTGAGATATTTCATATATTTTTTATCCAAAATGAAACTCATACTTTTCAATTTTCGCGACACTAATTTCGCCTGAATTTAGCTTGCGAACGCACTATGCAAAAATATTAAGTTCCACTGCTGTCGTATGTCATATTCAAATTTCGTATAATTATCAATTATAATCAATGACGTGAGGGTCAAGTGAGAAGAATCGGTGTGTAGCAGCTACATTCAAAAGGCATATTATTGAATGAACTTTTGATGTACCCAAGTCTTCCCGTATAAACCAACAGATGTCATTAGTGCGCCATTCAGAATTCAGAGTTGTATTTACGGGAAGACGTCCTAAATACTAAATGCCAAAATGCGTCATTGACACGGCTCCAGTTTAAAAAGAACTTGAGTACAAAACGATCAATGCCCCATCATACTCCTTGTAGTAGAAATGTAGGTTAATTACCTGTAAATAAATGTCATCATAGCTTTACCTATATCTGGGTATGCCAATCAGAGCCGGAACTATAGGGTTTTGAGCGCCTGTGGCAAAAAATCTATTTACGCCCCTACGTATCAAGAAAATAAAAACAAAATAAACTACTGATGACCGGTTCGCAAGTTACTAACAACTTAAACTAACATCAACATTTTCTAAAATTTAAAACAACTGCAAATCGGATTAGTTCTCATATTTTCACCTAAAAATTTGGCACGATTAAAAATAAACAATATTACGTAGGTATTTAATACATATCGCAATTTCTGATGAAATGAGATTTAAACCGTTTTGCAGATGTTTAAAATTTTAGAGGAATTTCATATAAGTTTAAGTTGTTAGTAACTCGCGAACCAGTCATCAGCAAAAATCGGCTATACTCTGTTCTATTTAAACCATTCAGCAGCATTCAGCAGCGCCAGATTTAATTAGCCGAAATTACATTGGGTAAACTTGTTTCTTGTCTCCAATTTCAGCCAATTAAAGAGGTCAAAACTATTCCATATACTCCACCATACTGAATGACTGAAATAGAACAAGGTATAATAAATGACATAAAGGACAATTTCATGCTGAATTCAAATTTTCAAACCGCGTCATCGTATCGTAACCGGGTCAGAGTTGTTGATGAATTTGTAGGAAAGAGTTGAAAAAATTATTCAAAAATCATCAATAATAAACTGTTATACATAGTAAAACTTAATATACTCTATTCCATTTAAGTCATTCAGTAGATGGCGCCAGTTTTAAGTAGACGAAGTTACATTGGGTAACTCTTGTCTCCAATTTCAGCTAATCAGAGAGTTCACAACTATGCTCAATTTTCTATAATACTGGATGGTTTAAATAGAACAAGATGGATACAAAGTATTAAATACGTAATATTGTTAATTTTTTGAGTAATTTAAATTTCTATCATAAATTGTTATTCTGGTCAATTATTTTTTAACATAACTCCTTGAGAGATCATCCTAGGCGAAAAATGTACGAATCCTTTTATGTACAGGGATTTACGAGGTTTAATTTTGTATTCTTGTAAAATTTTGACCTAAGATGGCGGCAAATCCAGGATTGCTATGGATTAGGACAAAAAATAAAAAAATTAATGTTATTGACAAATTACGTCAAATACATGCAATTTTATAATTGGGTCTATACATCATGTTGGTCTTTACAAAGAAGTCGTGTGGTGTCCACATCAGTTTTTTTTTTATAACTATAATAATAAAGAAAATAATGGCGGTGGTTGGTTTTGGTGTTTCATCCTGTAAACAGGGTATTTGGCGTAAATCCGGCACCAATAATATTTCGTTTATCTTGAGAGATACAAGAAAATGTTTATAAACAAACTTAAACTAGACAATGGGGCTCATAAGATGACCATAGTAGGAATTTTGCATCACTTCCGGTTTTAGCGGAAATAGGTACAATTTTAAATCTAGCATAGTGAATCTGTATTTTTATGTATTTTTTCAGAATGTACATAGAATTAGATTCACAACGATACCCAAATATCATAGTTTTACTTTAACCATTTCAAAATGGGCGACCATTTATTTTCAAAATTAGTGATGCACGACGAGGCGAGAGTACTCTCGCATCTCGTCTCGTCTCGCTGCATTATGCGAGACGAGAACGAGAGCGAGATTGCAATTTAAAATTCGAGACGAGATCGATATAACAACTGCGAGAAGCGAGAAATCTCGCGAGATTCTCGCAATAAAAAGTATTTGTTACTTTATAGCTTTGATTCATAAATTCAATGAAAAATGCACCGTACAGGGAGTGGAGTCAACGGTAATTCGTGCATAGAACACGTGAATGTGAAAATTATATGAATTGACTATATTTTTTTGAGTCTATCTTGAGTTGAATGATATCGGTCGCAGAGCGAGGAAATGCAAAATAAAGACTAAATCGGTTTTGCATCTAATAGAACTAGTTTTTCTCCAACATTTCAGCCCCTAACTCATCTCAGTTAAAACTACGGTTAATAAAATTCTTGTCGTCCCTGAAAAGTAAAGGATCTTATATTACGCGTAGATAGGAGCCCACACGGAGTGAAGCGCAGTAATTGGTTGCCAGCGGGTTCCCAGTGTAGCGCTTTTTTATGAGTAAATCCTACTTAAATAGTGGCATATAGTTAATGATAAAGTGTAGAAACTTTTAGTTACAAAAAATAATTTTTTTAATGTTTAATTAGTTTTACTGATGACAGAATGTATTAACATATGTTCGTATTGAAATAATTTGGTTTTACAGCGAGACTTTCGCGAGACTCTCGTGCGTGAACGAGATGAGACCCAAAAAAATGTGCGAGAACGAGAGCGAGATCGAGATTGCAGGTCCGAAAACGAGACGAGATCGATATTAAATTTCCCGTCTCGTCTAGTCTCGCGTGCATGACTACCCTATATAGGTTACATTTTTCTCTGTATAGGTAGGGAAAAACTGAGCAAACTGCGTATTTATTTTGGTTAACTCCTATCTATTTAAGTATTTATTATATCATCATTTCTAATAAAGCATCGCCCGCCTTTCTCTAATTTGCCAATTGCCCCGTCCTCCCATTCCATCTGTTTCATTTCTTGTTCATGTCGTCAACCTTTAAGGTCTAGGTCGCCTCGCTTCATCAAGACTCCAGAAGCCGAAGCCGCAGAGTTCCGCTCAGAAATTGAGCGTTCGTGCGCGAAACGCCGCCCAAATGCTCTGTTGTAAGGAACCGAACGCGACGGACACTTTCTAAAAATAAAAAAAGGTGAACGCACTACTCACGACGACGCACAGCGTCTGCACGCGCCTGTATTGTTATGTTTACATATACGAACTGGACACACTTACCACACGTGTTAATTAATACGGGAATTTTCGGTCAATAGCTATTGTTTTTATGACAAGAATTTCGTAATTACTTTTTATACAATCAGGTGTAAGAAATGAATAATAAAAAATGTAACTAGATCCTAAATGAGACGGTAGAAGAACTAACGAAAGTGTCAGGTATACGAGTAGGTATATACCTAATGAAATTACAAATTTTTATAATAGTTTTTTTTAAATAAGTAAATAAAATAAATATATCATCACGGTTTATTACCCATTGCTGGGTGTGCCAATCTGCTTTGTACCCAGATATCGGTAATGATGACATATTTGCACCGTGCGGGCGCTTACCAGGCGTCACCTCACGGGCACTCATTGCTGGCGTGGAGAGTGCACCACAGGGCTCAATTTTGTGCCATTTAAAATTGGAAATATTTGGCGTCGGTCGGGATCGAACCCGGTTCACCAGATTCGCGACCTGACACTCAGGCACGCGGCCACGAGACCCCATAGTTTTTTTTAGGTTGAAGATTTCATTAATAGGGTGTTCCACGATTTTTGATTTTTTTATATTGTAACGTTTTTTTATTTGTTTGGGTGAAGTGTAAATATTAAATAAATATTAGGTTTGTTCGTTCCGCCACCCTGCGTCTATCGCAAACCGCGGCGGTGAAATTTGCTGTTCTTTTCGATTCGCGGTTCACTGTAAAGTCACTAGATTCTGTTCGTTCCGTTTTTCTAGTAACTTGCGGTAAAACGCCACGGCAGCTGGCGGTGATAATTTTTACAGTGACTCATGACTCGGTGGTAAAAAAATAATCGGCGGTAATGTTCGCGTCTACATATGAAGTGCCAGTATGACAGTGTTTGACAAATAAATATTAGGAAAAAATTGTTATTTTTCAATAAGTATGCTATGTAATGTTTCAATTTTAGAAATTGAAATACATTTGTAAAATATATAAATGTCAATGTCATATGAATTATGATTTGTAACAAGGTAAATTTAAATGATAACAATAGTAAACAATTAAAATAATGGAAAATGGAATAATATATTTTTACTGAGTATCCGTTATAATTATAATAGTCTGAAGTATCTTCGAAAATAATTTAACGCAAACGGATCGAACAGAAAAATAATTTTTAGTAACTTAAATTATTACCGCGGCGATTGGCAGTGAATCGCAAAACGCAGCGACAATTACCGCCGCGTTTTGCGGTAAAACGCAGCATAGCGGAACGAACAAACCTATTATTAATTAAAATAAGTGTTTATTAATCTATAATGAAAATTACTATTACTAATATTAAACAATTATTAAAAACTAAGTAACACTAAAACTATAATTAACTAGATAACACTAACACTATTTATTTAACCAATTAACACTACTATTTATTTTCACGATATTACTAATTATTTATTTCACTACGCGTTCCAATCTTACACTGCCGGTCTGTTGCAGCCTCTTGTAGACTGTTTACGCGATATTTATATCACATACATACATAAAATAACGCATTTCCCACTTAGTGGGTTAGCACAAACCCGAAAGAATAAAAATAACATCATCCAAAAAATAATCAGTCTCTCTTTCAACAACATTCGTACTAACCTGACTTCATAGGTACAACATATAGGTATATTCCTCACTCTTAACATATTAAAGTGACCGATTTATATCACTATATACTTATATCATGTTCAACTGTCCGCCTACCGATTTCCATAGCGTCCATATACTCAACTGACTCAATAGCGTCTGTATATTCAACTGCTCGGACAGAAGTCACACCTTTCACCTCACTGTCTGTCTATTTATGTAACTAACTTTCTCCTTCCACAGCCTCAGTATCACCAACTATCCGAATGCCACAATTCTTCAACACCACTGCCGAGTATCCACTTCCACTTGCCGTTACTGTCCCCGTTTACCTTGCTTCCCAATACTCTTCAATACTACACAGTATTCACTTCCACAGTTATCCCGGTGTACCAGTAACTTCCCGACTCGTCGTTAGTGTCCTGTATTCTACAGCTTCCTAATACTCGTCAACACTACCGAATATTCACATCCACAGCTATCCCAGTTTACCAGTAACTTCCCAAGTACCTACAAACTGCATACGCTCGCTACGATACTGCTGTGCTTCTCGCTAACACTTTACTCTCCAACACTCCATGTGAACGTCTCTATATGACTCTCCCTATGTAACTAACTAACTCCCGAGCACAGCTGCGTCCCTTTTATACAGCTGCCATTAACTTCCAGAGAGCTCTAGAATGTTCGACCGCATAATAACAATGAGCACAAAAGGTTCAGGCGACCGAAAGTAATTAAACACGTCGCGGCATGTTTGTATGTAGCCCGGCTGCTAGCGTGATTGCGTCATCGCTAACTTAGATACTTGTTCAGGGTACCAGCGGGGCTCATACGTTACAATAGGATTTTCCACAATTTTTTGATTTTTTTTATGTTAATGTAGAGATGAAAATATTAGACCCATATTTTTTTATTTTGCATGAAAATTTATAGTACGAGAGAAATTTGCAAAAGAAAGCCCTAGCAAGACCTTGGTCAACCCCAGGAAGTGAGAAAGCTTGATGAACTATGAGATAGAAACAGTTGTGTTCAAAGGTATTTATAGACAATTTACTGTTTTTCCCTAGACTCCTAATGAAATATTTCTCCCTGTGGTAACTAGCTCTTAGATAGTGATGCACGCGAGGCGAGACGAGACGAGAAACATAAAATATCGATCTCGTCTCGTTTTCGGATCTGTAATCTCGATCTCGCTCTCGTTCTCGCACATTTTTTTGGGTCTCATCTCGTTCTCGCACGAGAGTCTCGCTATAAAAATAAGCGCATGCGCACTACGTATTTACGTAATTGTTTAACTACAAGAGACAAATACGAACATAATGTTTATTCATTTACGGTCACCACAAAAGTGTGATAAGTTAGTAAATAATTTAATTTACCTCTAAAATATCCAATTTATCGTCAAATTGTGATCTCTAAATTATTTCAATTCGAACATCTGTTAACACATTCTGACTGTCATCAGTAAAACGAATTAAACATCAAAATATTATTTTTTTGTAACTAAAAGTACCTACACTTTTTCATTAAATATATGCCACTATTTAAGTAAGATTAAGTCATAATAAAGCGCTACACTGGCAACCCGCCGGCAACCAATCATTCCGCTTCTCTCCCTGTTGGCTCTCATCGACGCTTAATATAACATCCTTTACTTTTCAGGGGCGACAATAGTTTTATTAACCGTGATTTTAACTGGGATAAATTAGGGGATGAAATATTAGAGAAAACTAGTTCTATTGGATGCAATACCGATTTTGTCTTTATTTTCGCATTTCCTCGCTCTGGGAACGACACTAATCGAATCGACTCTAGATACTCAAAAAATATAGTGAATTCATATAATTTTCACATTTACGTGTTCTGTGCATGAATTAGCGTTGACTTCACTCCTCGTACGGTGCATTGTTCATTGAATTTATGAATCAAAGCTATAAAGTTAAAAATATTTTTTATTGCGAGACTCTCGCGAGAATCTCGCGAGATTTCTCGCTTCTCGTAGTTATTATATCAATCTCGCTCTCGTTCTCGTCTCGCATAATGCAACGAGACGAGACGAGATGCGAGAGTACTCTCGCCTCGTCGTGCATCACTACTCTTGGATATATACTGTTACTTACTATCAACAGGATATAATGACATAATATTATATTTTCGTAGTACCTACGTATGACGAAGAAGGATTTTCCGGTCCGAAACAGTTCCTCATATCCTATGATTGAAATAAAACACTTTTAACTCTACTAATTGCCATAATGTTTTATTTTTCACCCGTTTGCGTTAAAAAAGTGCATTTTTTTCACAATTTTATTGTGTTAAAAAAGACATATACTTTATAAAGCTATTTTAATGAAAAAGTGTAATTTTTAACGAATTTAAATAAAGACTTTTTAAGTTCGTGACTTGTCTAAAATATTTACTATTTAATCTGTACTCGTAGAACTAACTGAATAAACCATTTATCTCTATCGTCTAAGTGAATTCGTGACGGTGAAAAAAAAAACCAGTCCAAATCGAATTAAAGTTGTGTGACTAAGTTAACTAGTTAGTTTGCGTACACATTCATTCCCACTCGTATTTGAGTAATGTGTCGTTTATTCGCCACATTTATGTGTGGACATGAGCAAGCCCGGAAACGCATTTCACTTGTTTAAATTGGCTGAACCAGAAGCGGAAGTTATATTTGTAAAGGAACGCAGAGTATTCCAAACTTGCCTTTAACAGTGTATTTACACAGAATTACTTTGCTGCTGCTGACACTTTTAAGAGGCACAGAAACTGGAAAGACTAACTTCTGGTTTCTAAATAAAAGTTAAGAAATGGTTTCCAAAAACACTGTACGAGGTGTGTTCAAAAACTATCGCGAATTTTGAATTTTCGCGGGTTACATATATTCGAATTTCGATCTTTTTGTGGCTTTATGTTGGTACTCATGTCTCTCACTTATGTCGACAAGCTCGGCCATTTTGAATGTTCACTTAATTGTTGACAGCTGCTTTGCTTGCACGTGTTTTGGATCGTCTTCGATTTTTACCTATTCAAAAAAATGGAACAAAGAACCTGTATCAAATTTTGTGTGAAAAACGAAATTAAGTGCGCGGATGCATTCCGAATGTTGACTGTGGCATACGGAGAAGCTACCTTGGACCAAAGCAACGTTTATCGGTGGTACAAAATGTTCTCAGAAGGCCGAGAAGATGTGAACGACGAAAAGCGTGCCGGACGCCCGAGCACTTCAACAACAGACGAAAAAATTAATGAAGTGGAGAAAATGATATTGGCCAATCGTCGAATCACCGTTAGAGAAGTTGCTGAGGACCTAAACATATCGATTGGCTCGTGCCATTCGATTTTTATCAATGATTTGGGCATGAGACGGGTCGCCGCGAAATTTGTACCAAAATTGCTCAATTGCGACCAAAAACAGCATCGCATGAACATTGCTAATGAGATGTTGGACTCTGTCCGCGACGACCCAAATTTGCTCCAGAGGGTCATAACTGGTGACGAATCGTGGGTTTATGGTTATGACGTGGAAACCAAAGTTCAATCATCTCAATGGAAGCTGCCGCACGAACCAAGACCGAAAAAAGCGCGCCAAGTTCGGTCGAATGTGAAAGTTTTGCTGACAGTTTTCTTCGATTGCAGGGGCGTGGTGCATCATGAGTTCTTGCCACAGGGTAGAACGGTCAATAAGGAATATTACCTGCAAGTTATGCGCAATTTGCGCGAAGCAATCCGCCAGAAACGCCCGGATTTGTGGAAGAACAAAAATTGGCTTTTGCACCACGATAACGCCCCTGCTCACACATCGTTGCTTGTGCGCGACTTTTTAGCCAAAAACAACACACTAATGATGCCGCAGCCACCGTATTCCCCAGATCTGGCCCCCTGTGACTTTTTCTTGTTCCCTAAACTGAAGAGGCCCATGAAAGGACGACGTTACGCTACGCTTGACGAGATAAAGACGGCATCGAAGGAGGAGCTGAACAAGATAAAAAAAAATGATTTTTTGAAGTGCTTTGAAGATTGGAAAAACCGTTGGCACAAGTGTATAATATCTCATGGGGATTACTTTGAAGGGGACAAAATAGATATTCATGAATAAATAAATAATTTTTGAAAAAACACAAAATTCGCGATATTTTTTGAACACACCTCGTATGTATTTACAAGCAAAGCAATACTCGTAGTTACGTAAGATAAGTTTTTCTAATTTCGTTTTAAAGTGTTAATTTTTTTGTCTGTAATTTTGAATGTAAAAATGATATTTTTATTCATTCTAAAAGTGATCGTTTACCTGTAACGTTTTCGTAATAATGCAAGAGAAATAAAATAAAGTTTTACTCTGAATGATTTTATTTTTCAATTAACCATACTAGACTGTTTCCAGGATAATTTTGTGTTATACTGTATAAGAATTTAATTTCCGCTTTCAAGCGGAAAAACTGAGAATCGTTCTGTCAAGTCCAAACATCAATTTTCTGTTCTAAATTAACAGCTTATAGTCTACTTTTAAACCACATATCACATATTGTTAAAACATACGAGTAAGTTACGGAAGGCAACCAATTATTCTCGTAGCACGAGGTAGACATACGCGCACAAACTGCGTAACGGCGAGTGGGCAAATGAAAGAGTACATGAATAGCCTTTAACGAATATTTGATACTATTTTCTCTATTTGGACTTTCAGCTACAATATTTCTTTACAAAAATAGTTTTTGATAGATTAGTTAGGTTGGTGACAGTAATTTGAGTTTTTTATTTTGTTTGATAGCTACATATTTTGGGTATTTAATGTAGTTATTCCAACCCTAAATAAAAAAATATAACCATAAATCATTTAAGAATGAAGAGAAAAAAGTTTGTCTCTACTTTTTCCACTCGCGGATATTAGTTCACCAGCTGTTAAAATATATATTTTTTTTACTAGAGTAGAAATCGATATTTCTTATATCAGAATCATAACAGAAATAAAACATTTTGCCTCTAGGGAAAAAATATTACAGAATTTATTTTATTTTGACAGTTCAGTTATCTACATCTACATAATATAGGTTCTAAATAACATTGTATAACTTTCTATATTTCCTTGGTATAGTAGTAGTAGCGAATGAAAGTTGACTTTTAAATTATTTTATAGATGTGGTTTCTTTTCACATTCAGAATTTTTTCAAGTACCCATTCAAATACTGCACTAAGAAATCCTAGAATTCCATTAGCATATTTTTCCCAAAATAGGTGGATTGTAAATGATGAAATATTTTAAATGCACCCTTGTCTTGTTATTCTGCGATTTTTCTTATCTTGCAGGTACCGTAATCACCCATATATTTTGAGCAATATATTCTAATAGATTTCTAGAATTTCCTTGTCCAATATTTGAATGGGTACTTGCAAAAGTCTCATACCAGAATGTGAAAAGAAACCGCATCTATAAAATAATTTAAACGTCATTCGCTAGTCATACTACAATAAGTTTAAAATAGCTTTAGAATAGTTTTAGAAACGCCATCAACAACTTCTTAAGATTCTTCTAAGGTTTTTCGCTAAATTTTTTGTTTCATTTGAGAAAAAGCGACGTAGACTTAAAATTCTCGAAATTAAATTTTAAAAAATCTGGTGTGGCCAATACAATACTTCCCGCATTTACAGCCCGAGTCACAAAAATATTAAGTTAATCCTTATTTTTGGATTAGCGAATTTTACTCTAATTTTGACAGTTTATTTCATAAAATATAGTCTAATCTACTCCAAGGTACTACCTTTTTTTAAACCCCTCAACAGGATTAAATCCCATACAGAGTAGGTTCACATTCACACACATCCATGCCTTAGTGGGATTCGAACCCAGAACCCCGAGCGCACTCATGACTTATGAGGCGTTGCTCTAAACGTTGAGCCACCAGATCCATTAAAATGAATATTAAATTTTAAATATCGGGATAGAATAGAATTCACTATTCCAAAAATAAGGATTAGCTTAAACATTTTTGTGAATCGTTAATTTTTATTAATATAAATACATACATACATATTTATTTAT
Source organism: Harpalus rubripes (assembly GCA_963082715.1). NCBI lineage: Eukaryota > Metazoa > Arthropoda > Insecta > Coleoptera > Carabidae > Harpalus > Harpalus rubripes. Next base: position 79,279,445 of record OY720449.1, on the reverse strand, counting down.
GCTGGAAACTGTATTGAATTCCTTTTCTATTGTTCTTTTTACTTTTTTCGTGTTAACACGTTGCTAATATAATTTTGAAATGATTAGTTCTTTGATAGTGACATTTATCTGTCAGTTAGATACATTTGAATAACAGCGTTTTGTTTGTTTAAAGCGTAAGCTCTGGGATTATAGATAATTTTATAAATTTATCCATAAAATATATAAAAAAGTATTAATGCAAATCTATAGAAAATTTAATAATCTTTAATTTTTATAGTAACATTAATCTACCAAGGGCGTTACGATGATGATAATATCAGGAGGACGACGAGAATCTAGCCCGAGGGCCCTTGGCCCGAGGGATAGATGTCGTCCGATGGGCATTATCATCTAGTAACGCTCGTGGTTTTATTATTATTTCTTTTTAAAGCATCAACGTTCTTCATCGTTGGAGATGATGGAATGGGTGAATTTGATGTTTCGGATGATATTTTATCGAAACGGTGTAAAGAAAGAAAGAAAAAACCTTGGGGAAGAGAAACGCATAAATGTTCCCCTTCCCCTAATTATTCCATTCTCGTCTGTAGAAGATGTAAGTATTATATTTTGAGGTTCGTTTTCACATGACAGATCTCAGTTCTGTATTTCTTATGCACTTATTTCTGAATATTATTACATTTTAGAGAGTTTGTACTGCTTTGGATGTGTAACGTATGACGGTAAATAATATCAAAAATGAATTCAAACGTGGATAAATTTCGTCCCCAAAAAAGTTAGTGATCCGTCATCCGTCAAAAATCAATGCTAAACATCTCGGTCTGCAATTCGACGTACTTACTATTTAGATGTGTGGTGAAAGTAAATTGCTTTTTAAGGCCCTTTTTATAATCCATTTTAAGTGTTATAATTAAATTAAAAATGATTTCTGTGTTGTGCTTTCAAAGCTGTTTTTTTAATTATATTAATTGTTGTAATTAATTAATGAATCAATTGTGTAATCAGTCCTTATTATTCTTCTAATGAATTATAATTAAGAAGAAAATAATTTTCATTATACCGTTCATATTATTTCTAATTTAAAATCCATAAACGTTGATCGGATTGTAATGAGGGCATAATGAACTATTATGCCCTCCCATTATGCCCCGGTTGTTATAGATATGTTTATATAGGTACACCGTATCCTAGCAATAAACAGTTCATAATACTTTAGTGAGACATAAAGGTATTTTTCGAAGAAAAACTATTTTGAGCTTCTAGTAAAGTGCCATTTCCGGTTATCCGATTTTCACCAAAATCTAATGGGCTCTTTCCATTACAGAAAAAGTTTGAAATACAAGGTTTCAAAATTTTCTGAATAATAGTATTTGCCTTAGAGTGGAGGATTCACACACACATACACACAGACATCATCGTGAAAATGTTAAAATTGGATTCTAGGGACCTTAAAACGTGCTCATTTACCAAAATCTCGATATGCGATTTTTATCACGATCCCTATACCTCCCTTACCAAGGGTAGCGGGAGGTATAAAAACTGACACTATGTCAGTGACACTAACAAAAAATAACGTTAATCGTACGGCTATGAATCAAGGTAATATATCTGAATTAATAAATAAACTTACATTACAGCGAAAGTATTATTAACAACGAGCATCGTTTTAAAATAGAATGTCCTAACTTAGTTGAAACAATATGAATTTTTGATAGACAAGCCGGTTATATCCATCCTTATCGTACACGCTTCTTGTGAGAGAGACAAATATATGCTAATGTTAGTTCGTTTATGATCACCTTGATTGGACATCTTTCAAAAATCTTACTGAATCCAATACTCTTGTTGAAGTGTGAATTTGCCACTTTGTAAGAGCAATAATTTGTTTGCACAGTTAAGTAAATCATGGATAGGTTTTAGGCTGGAAATGTAGTGTATCATTAGTAAGAAATACATTATTTTGATCTTTACCGCATTAATATCTGCATAGTCGTTATAATATCGGTTTTCATTAGATATTTCATAGCTTTAATTCCAAGTTCTACATTCCTCTCTGTCACGTTTACGTTAACGAAGTGTGGGTGGCTTTATGTCCACAATAAAATCTCCTGCAAAATATTGCGCTCCGGTTTATTATTCATCTTGTTAAGTTTTATTATTCCATGTTTTCATATTGAAGAACTTTTACTTTTTAACTTGATGTTCGCGGCGAAAGAAATGAGATGATGCATCTTGTAAAAGTTTAATCCAGGGTTTAAAACAACGTCTGTTGAAATCACGAGCTAATATTTCAAGATTATTAGGCTGTTCGTCTTCCGTACAAGCGAACAAGACAGAGGAGCTTTGGGGAATGGATTGCCGATCGGAATCACAAGGGATCGAGGTGCCTTATCGAAAAAAGATAGGGTAATCTACAGATCAAAAGGTGTTTTACAGAGGACATAAAAAAGAAGAAAGAGTATATTCCCTACCCGACTATTCCAGTTCTTTTGAGATTTTTAGTTTTGATTATACAAACGGTACTAAATATCTGACTTCTTTTTTGTTCCTAAATATCTGATTTTTGTGTAAAATTTATGGACTTCGCTGGAACTTGACCCCAGGATCTCGCTATGCCTAACATATGTCACATGAGTTTTCGGAATATTTTTGAAGACACGATACTGTGGTTTAAGAAAGTATATTGAATCTGCTTAGTACTATAACAATTATCTAAAATATAAACTTCTTTTGGCCTTTTTGGGAAGATTTTACGTCTCACTAAGAGAGGTATTGTATTCATGCTAAAAATTGCATATCCAGATTTTAGTGAATAAGCACGTTTTAAGGTCCCTAGAATCCGATTATAACATTTTTACGATGATGTCCGTGTGCGCGCGCGCGCGCGCGCGCGTGTGTGTGTGTGTGTGTGTGTGTGTGTGTGTGTATGTGTGTGTGTGTATGTGTGTGTGTGTGTACGTGAGTGTGTGTGTGTGTGGGTGTGTGTGTACGTGAGTGTGTGTGTGTGTGTGTGTGTGCGTGCGTGCGTGCGTGCGTGTGTGTGTGTGTGTGTGTGTGTGTGTGTGTGTGTGTGTGTGTGTGTGGATGTGTGGATGTTGGATTCACGAGTTCTCAAATTCTATAAGACTTAAGACATTTTTAACTACGGATTCCTCAATCTAACAATAATGGGAAGAGTTGATTAAGTTTTGGCAACAATTGCACAACCGGAAGTAGTAGTTACAAGAAAAAAATCATCTAAATATTATTTATCGAAAATTTATGTAAATACTTATATTAAAGAACGTTAAATTCTTTATTCGATAAATATTAATTCATTATTATATCTTCTATAGTTTTAGAGATAAAGAAATGCATAAAAAGTCAACAACGCAAAAGAATATACATAAAAAAGAATATAGAAGGAATTTGCGAAAAAATGACGAATATAAAGAAAAAGAAAAGGAAAGTAGAAGAAGAAAATTTCAGGATATTGAATATAAAGAAAATGTATGTATTGTACATAATTTATATTAGTATATCCCATAGATTTTGCAAGTATATGTGAGAGTTATTTTGTAGTGAGACATGAATATATGTATTTGTATTTAAAATTATTTTTCGTTGTATGCGTACAACCAGGTAAAATATCTGGCGAGAGGTTATGTGCTGGCCAAATCAGATTTTTATTTTTGATATTACTTCTATTACGTTGAACAGTGATCTCAAAAACCCATCATATTAGGTATAGTATTTTTGCAAGGTAATATTAAAATAATTTAATAAGTATGTATTCCTAGCGCCTAGCGCAAGCTTCACAATTTTGCTGTAGATGGTAATAGTAGCTCTAGCATAGGCCAGAACAAGAAGAAGAAAGAGTCTGACAGCTAACTTCCGTCAGAAGTGATCTAAGTATTGTGAGTGATATTAAATTATTTTATATATTTCATTCAAAATTATAATTTGATTTTAGGAAATAAACTTCTTGACTTGCTCTCAAGGTTATTATTTTTTAATATGTGTTTCAGAATACGGATACGAGGATAATGAATTTCATAATAACGATTCCGTTATGATAACGATTCGTTAAGCGAATATTTTACAGAATAGGTCTATTAGTCAGTTATATATAAACATAATAAACACTCACCTAATTTTGTTTTTTTCATTGTCATGAATTTACGTTATACCTTTTTTATTGGACTTTTGTCGATATTTAATACTTAAATCGATCAGTGTAAAAACAGTTATTAGATTAGATTATATTATATTATTATATTTGTTAGTCAGTCTGTAACATAAGAGATTCTTTGATATCGTCTTATATACTGATCAAAGGCTGTTACAATGTTGCAGAAATAAATTATATTTCTCCTTTTACTAGTAAACTTCGTAGGCCTTTCAAATATAATATCATAAATATGTTCACGAATTATTTCCGCAAGTGATAATTTAAATTGCTAAACATTTTATAGAAAATAAACTGATTTTATTAGTTCCACAACATAGTTTTATTTGTTTACATACATATCTTGATCTAAAAATAGAACTGTGTTCTAAAATTAATATTTCGTCTGTATTTATAATAACACAGTAAATTCAGCAACTTTAACAAAAGTGTTACATCACTCTATTCGCGATTCAAGAAAAATGCTCCGAAACTAGCGGCCAATTCATGAAGCTCTTAAAAATGACGTCACAATGCGGCCAACATATAGTATGACCGATGGTACTATACGTCAATAACTCTGGTTTAAAATTTGTTAAAAAATGTTTACAAAGCAAAAATATTTATTTCATTTTTATCTCCTTCAACGAATTTTTTTCCACATGTAACTATGTGTCCGGAATCAATAATTTCTTCTCTCTCACTATAATTTCGAAACTCAGTCGTTGCTTTTAAATAACACAAAACTTCTTTTAATTTCACTTTCATTGTATATAACAAAATAATAAACTTCACACACCCACACAAGTATGTAGGTTAGTTTTTAGTTCATCTGTTACTTGGCCGTATTGTGACGTCACAAAACATGGCGGCAAAACTAACTTGAATCCCGAATAGCCGAATTCTGGCATTATCTGAAAAATTTGCTCAGAACTAGTTTTGAACACTTGAAAATTCCCAAACCACTTCAATGGATATTACTAATTCAGCAATCTAGTATTGGTTATATAAGGTTATATTGCGGTTTTTTTTAAAAAATAATAAATAATTATGTCTTGGAGAAGTTTAAAGGTTCTAAACTAGTTCTGAGCAAGTTTTTCGGACATTGCCCTAATTCAGGTATGAAGTGTAATACAGTTGAATCTCTTTAATCCGAACTAATAATTGTACCGGTTGATCCGAATTATCAAAATGCCCATAATTCTTCATGTCCTATAGCCCATTCAAGAGCTTCTTGTCGTGTGACATCTTCATAAATTTGTCTTTGTCTTTCTATACCCTCCAACTCCATTCTGTCCCTCCACTGTAACAGTGGAAGATTATCGTCTTCATCATCAAGAAGTGGTGTAAGAAGTTTAGTCCAGGACTTTTGGATAAGTTCCTTCCATCCTCTTGATAATCCAATAACAAAGTCTTTCAAATTAACTTTCTTCAGTTCTGCAGAAATACCTGCACCTTCGAAAGCAACATTTTTTTTAAAAGCCTCTTACGGTAATTTAACTTGATCGCTTGAATCACATTTTGGTCCATCGGTTGCACTAAGGGAGTAACATTTGGCTGCAAAAATATTACAATAATTTTTTTCTACAGTCTATATACAAAGTAGCCATTTGCGCTCTCTTTTGTCAACGCAAAATGTCACTTTGCCGCTCATGCGCGACAAAGAAAAAACGCTCGCTGTCCAAATTTCTAACTATACACTGTTGAGAAATGTCACTTGTCTACATTCTTAATAGAAACGTTTAGTCAGGAACTAATGATACTGTAGTTACACATTTACCACCTTCACAAGTCAATCTGACATATAACTACCCTGTCGGTATATTACATAACCAAACAAAATGCCGCACTGCTGTGAAAATAAAAAATGGCATTTATTTACAAAAACGAAAGTATAAAATGCTTAGATTAGATTGAAGCTATAGCTCAAGAAGAATGAAAAGTAACGATAAATTAAAATTATATAAAGTAAATTGTGATGCCACCTGCAAAAGTTTGGCGTGAACGCTCCCAGTGGACATCCACTTTTCCACTGCACTAGTTTAATGTTCTTGGAACAAATAAATTATAAAAACATAATATTCATGCACAAAATTGGCATTAAATTTTTGTAAAAACGAATGCCAAATAATATCTTGAAGTCATATTTGACTACGTTCCTATCTTCACTGCAAAACTGTTGAGTAGTACTGTAAGTACAAAGTGGACATTTTATTATTATTTTTTATGATGGAGGACTGTAGAAAAAATCTTGTGTGTGTTTCGAGCGCAAATGGACATTGTCGATATCGAGAGAATGCCGCGCTCCTGCGTCGCGCGTCAACAACCTCTCAATCGACAATGTCCCATTTTGCGCTCTTAATACACAAATAGCTATTTTATCTTCAGAACACAAGTCTTCAGGGTGTTCTGGGGCATTGTCTACAATCAAAAGTGCCATGGCTTATAAATTCAGCTGTTGGATTTGTTCACACTGCTAATGAACAATGAACAGTAAACAGACCAGTTCTTAGAGAATATGAAATCAAGGGACTCCCTCATTTAGATAGTAGAATAAGAGAATATGAATCAAGGGATTTCCTCATTTAGGTAGCAGAATACATGAATCTACGGGATTCCCTCATTTAGGTAGCAGGAATCACTTTGCTGTTCGGATTAACGAGGCGTTGTTTGGATTAGGGCTCCGAGTTGTCGCTGTTCGGATTACTGGAAGTTCGAATTAGAGCATGTTTGGATTAAAGAGTTCATACATCATTTCTTTTGTAAATAGTTTCAAATTTCAATCATTTTTACCTCCCACTAAAGTGTTCTGTGTAAAATTTTATTTTATCATTTGTCAAAAAATAAAATAAATATCTGGATTTGTTTAAAAGGAAATCATATTAAAATCAAAATTAGGTAAATACTTTTATTATTCAACTTTTTACCATTTTATTTAAAAAAAACTCAAACTTCTTACAAAAATATTTTCAAATACAAAAAAGATTAATTTGAATCTTCTTGTTTTGTTTTTGATGACATAATGTGTCGCGGCCGGTATTGAACGATATAACGCCAAAAACCGGAAACCAATAAATTGATATGGGATTTTTATGGGAATCCCATCATATATTGATAATAAATTGAAAATTGGAAAAATTGTTATAAGCAAATAATAATAATAATAATAATGCATTTATTTGTTCTAAGGTCGTTCGACCTATACAAATCTTAATTTACATATACTCGTATTATATACACATACAATTTTTACAGTTTACAGAGACATTTTTAGTGCCCTCTGTTGGCACCCTCGTTACGTGCAGAGTAGCTTATAGTGACCTCTGCTGCCACTCGGACTCTTCTGGGTGTGTCGGTTTTTATTAAAAACTGACTCGTGTGGGATTCGATCGCGGTCCCACACGAGCAACCTTGTATGCCAGGCGAGCACTCTAGACCGCACGACCACAGAAGACCGTTATAAGCAAATAAATTTAATACATATTTACCAATGCTGGCAATTTAATACATTTGCCAGCATTGGTAAATATATAGGTACTTATTTGTATGAATAAAAATTAAATGGCGGGAGGTTGAGGTATCAAATTGTTACTTAAATTTTGTTATAGTTCTTGCGTGAATTTTTCTTAATTATATTTTCGTACTATTGAGTTTATTTTTTAAAATAAATTTCATTCTTTAATTCTACACAGTGTTCGGTGCTAGACTCGTGCCTATTGAAACAAGTTTAAAATCGCATGGTTGTATGTAATATGAATTAGTTAGTTGTGATATATAGAAGCGGGTGGACGTACTTGTATATTCTCTGTATTGTAATAAATATACAAGTGAACATTAAAAGTGAAATACGAACATTTTGTGCAAATCTGTTTTCATAAATGAAGGCATTCGGTATGAAGATTTTCCGATAACGAGTAAGTACCTAACATTTACTCTATTGTAAATTGTTTTTTACATACCCATTACTGGGAGTGCCAAACTGCTTTTTACAAATACGAGTAGTATAATCAAATTACACTATTTAACGATGTTACGGAAAACGGCCTATAATTTTTTAACCAAATTAACGTGTACTTTTATACCAAAATTGTAAGTGATAAAATTTGCACTCATCGCACACGTCCCTCAAAAGTTACGTCTGTGCTTTTGGGATTTGTACCAGGACGATAAAATAAATCGAAAATTACAAATTTAACTATGAAGTGTACTAACGATTAATAATTGAGACGTTTATCACTCACATAGTAAATGTTGGAATTAGCTTACGTGTTGGCAGTGGCTTTTTTAAGTTCAGTGCCACCTTGGGCTGTTTGAAATTGGCAGCCCCCGTCAGTATTATATATTGATCATAATATAGAAAATTCATGAAATGCTGTTTAATTATACTTGTATTGTATTATAAAGCGTATTTATTTATTATAATTTTTATTACATAGAATTAGAGTGTCCTGATCAAAGAAGTAAATGTTTTGGTCTTGTAATTAATCATAAATGTCAACGCAAACAAAATATTCACGTATTTCTTTCATAGCATTCTAATTCTATGTAAAAAATTAACCCATATTTATTTTTTCCATTCATGGCCCTCTTATTACGGCCATATTTTAATCAAATTAATATAAAACTTTACATGCATTTTTCTAAAAAAAACGTTATGTAAGGGAATAAAAATATTATATCACTTAATTCAGAATTAAATTCTCTAACGAATGAGCAAATAAAAAATATATGTTCTCATTTAAAATAAAAAAGTTAGGTCCGGTATTTTGAGAACCACTGGCACAAAAAAATAATTTTTCTTTTCTTTAAATTTTTCTTGTAAAATATAAATTGTTTGCCCATTTAACCGTCTTTGTAGCTCTTATAGTTCTCGAGATAGCAATGGTGGCCCATTTAAAATGTACGCCCTGTATACAGCAAAAATTTTGAGAGATGTCCGATCCAGGTCATCTGTATCATGAATTAACAAATTGGCATACATTTATATCTCTCATTTGCAAACTCTCCAAGCATGTGCCTCTTACATTTAATAAAAAATTTATATTTTAATCATTCGCCATTTTATTTCTTAATAATATAACATATGATTGTTTTTACACAGTTGGATAGGAAATTTCATGTACTTTTCAAATTTTAAAAAAATATATAAAGTGTTCCATTTGAAAATTAAAAGTTGCTATCAATTTCTCCAAAACCGAAAGTAATAATATTGATCTACTTCCGAAATTTTATAGAAGAATTAACATATTATAATTTATGTTATATAGTTGAAGTCACTAATAGTAATAATAATCGAGATATTTGCTGGTTTATTTGTAGATGGACACCTGTACGAGTATATATTACACCTTGTTATCTCCAGTGGGTCGTATTTTATAAATGACCATTTCTAGCCCTGAAGAAGACTGTAGTCACAGTCGAAACGTAGGCCAGGAAATAAATAATTTACACTAGACTGCGTGTCTGATTATTTTTAGTTTTTCCATTCCGCTACCAGTCGATCATCGTACTCAACCCTTCATATAATTTATATTCTATTTATTTGATATTCCCAAAATACCAATTATCTTCACCAATCAAGAGTATGTGGACATGCAACAGTGTTGATAAACATGTAGTTTTTCATTATGAAAGTCTGACATGATCATATATGTCAATTGTGACAGGTGTGAAATTTTTTCCAGAGAACACACTGATTTTTACAAAATTTTAAACCATGGCGTAATTGGTCAGTTTTAAAGTTCTACCATGGGTTAAGCGTTGTACACTTACTTACATAACACCCTGTATAATCAGTGGTGTTAGTTGCAATATGATTCCACTGATCTGATCTTGTCTTAATAAATTGGAAAAAATAATTATATTTCGATGACATAAATATTTAGGTTAGTACCGTAGGTATTTATAATAATTGATAGATCATTAATAAATTATTTTTTCTACAGTCTATACACAAAGTAGCCATTTGCGCTCTCTTTTGTCAACGCAAAATGTCACTTTGCCGCTCATGCGCGACAAAGTAGAAAAACGCTCGCTGTCCAAATTTCTAACTATAGAATGTTGAGAAATGTTACATGACTACATTCTTAATAGAAACGTTTAGTTAGGAACTAATGACACTGTAGTTACGCATTTACCACCTTCACAAGTCAATTTGACATATAACTGTTCTGTCGATATATTACATAACCAAACAAAATGCCGCACTGCTGTGAAAATAAAATATGGCATTTATTTACAAAAACGAAAGTATAAAATGCTTAGATTAGATTGAAGCTATAGCTCAAGAAGAATGAAAAGTAACGATAAATTAAAATTATATAAAATAAATTGTGATGCCACATGCAAAAGTTTGGCGTGAACGCTCCCAGTGGACATCCACTTTTCCACTGCACTAGTTTAATGTACTTGAAACAAATAAATTATACAAAACTTATAATATTCATTACAAAATTGCCATTATTTTTTTTTGTAAAAACGAAAACCAAAATAATATCTTGAAGTCATATTTGAATACGTTCCTATCTTCACTGCAAAACTGTAAGTACAAAGTGTACATTTTATTAATTTTTTTATGGTGGAGGACTGTAGGAAAAAATGTGTGTATGTGGTTCGAGCGCAAATAGACATTGTCGATTTCGAGAGAATGCCGCGGTCCTGCGTCGCGCGTCAACAACCTCTCAATCGACAATGTACCATTTTGCGCTCTTAATACACAAATAGCTGTAGTATACATTAATAAATCTTAAAGGGAAACTATATAAAAACAAATAAATGTTTATGTTTGTATTTTATCAATAACTTGATAACGAAAGAGAATACTTATTTAAAAACAATGAATGTAGGTAATGTGCTGGCCACATCAGATTTTTTGTAATCAACTTAGGATAATTTATGTGAACTTTTAGAATTCTTGCCTTTTTAACACCCAAAAGTGTCAATAAACGATTATCTTTCGGTTATCACCAAAAATCCTTCAAAAAAACAACACTGATAACAGTTAATTATCACTTTGGAGACATTAATAAATCTAATTAAATTTATAAATATCTTCGTCATCACATGTTTTGGACTTGGACAATGATTCTTCTTCTAAGTTCATTGATATAGAATTTGGCACTAGTTTATGCTCGCCAGATGAAAATAGCAGGTACTTAAACTGGCGCGAGTGCGAATATTTTCCTCAACTTACATCACTATCAGCTGACTAGAACTTAAGTTTTAATGTAGTGAAATCATACATGGTTTCTCTTATTGCAGACTGTAATCTCTTATTGACTTTTTCCTATAACGACGGGAATAAGAAATGTAGGTATGATATTCGGAGAAAATTATAATCCTCATAATTATTTATATACAGGGTATTAATTAAAAAGCGGGCCATTGGCATTTAACATAGGTAATCAGTTTTATGTTGCGCAAAATTTCCCGTTGAATTTTAGACAAAAAAGTTTCAAATAAATTCTACATCTAAATTAACAAAACAGATTTTATTATGCATGTTCAGAAACCTGAATTTTTTTTTAATATTTCTTATTTGTAGTGATAGCCATGGAATTTTAACAAAATTATACAGAAGTGCATAACGTCTGAATTTTCAAATAAAAATTACAGGTAATTATATTCTGCACCTAAGTCACTGAACATTTTTTTTTTTTATATTCTACATCTAAATCATTGAAGAGTTTTTATTTATTTCTATTTTTTAACCTGCAAAATTGAAATTCCGACAAATCAAAAGGCGTGCATTTTTTTAAATTTGTTTAAATTCCATGGCTATCACTACAAATGAATATTTATAAAAAGAATAATAGAATCCTTTTTAGTTAATATTCTGTATTTTTATTAATACCCGATGTTTCGGCATCGTATACTGCTGCCTCCTTCAGGGAAAATAAATAAATTATTCTTGTTATATTATGAGTTTGAAAGATTTTTTAATAATATTTATAAAGTTAGGGGGAAAAATTATTGGAGATACAGTTTTGATATAATGATTTTATTAAAATGTCATTTTATTTACAATCCGACGTTCAATTCCTAATAAACTATATATATACAGGCTGTCTCACAATTCGCGCCCCAGAGCGAATGAGGAAACACGACACTGCACTCGGATGTGTAAAAATCTAGCTTAAAAGATATTCGAGAAAAGACGTCTTAAAATTGACCAATCAGTTTGCCGTAATTTTACGCTACTAAGGTTTTATACAAATCAAATCTTCTTTAAAATGTGTGGGCGACTGTAGTTTTCGAAAAATGTCAGTGTTAAATTAAATTTGACAAGGTGAATAAAAAAAGGCAAATTCTTACCATGTATTCAGCCGCTGATTAATAATATTTTCGTTTAACACATTTTACACAGCTGCTACAACACGTTGCACTACATTTGTTGACAGTGGAAAGTCAACTCTAAAGTGTCAAAATTACAGTAAGTCAAACAAATTTTGTAACTCATTAGTAGTATTTTTAAAACCTAGTAACCAGTTTTATTTTGTAATAACATCATCACACCTCAAGATATCCTTCCGGGATTGGTGGATTAAAAAGTCTTGTAACTCCGTTATGCAAGCAGCCGCAAATTATTTTCTTCTATTTGTTGGCAACCTATTGTCGTCGGCAAGTGTTAGTTTCGCGAGTTGTGAGACATCCTATATATATATATATATATATATATATATATATATATATATATATATATATATATATATAAATGGGTCGATTCTGTTCACATCTGTAAATCTTACAGATCTGTAAATTTGTAAATAATGAACAAAATCGCAACGAAAGCTAGTACCCTTATGTATAATTTTATATTAATCAAAAAAATAGATGCGTTTTTGTTAGGTTTGTACAGATTTACAGATTAGTAAGACTTACAGATGTGAACAGAATCGTCCTAAACATTTCAAATTCTAACTTTACAGGTTCCTATATATGCAAAATGAAATCTGTTTAGTAACTTATTTATATACAGGATGAGTGTTTGAAATGACCGTCTTCGTTAGAAATAGATCATAAATTTATTAACAGAATTTATTCGTCTACTCAAGGAATATAACATAAAATTATTTTCACATATACAGGATGTTACATTACGGCTCAGAGAGAATTGTATAATTGAATTTAATTGTCTACAACATTTATTTGAAAGTTTGTTGTGCAAGGAAAACTGACTTCTCGCATGTTAAACGCGTATGGCTCGCTTTTTAATTAACACCCTGTATAAGAAAAATATTTAAAATAGAATGCGTAGATACGATTATAGTCATTAATCTACAGAGACATTAATACGACTTAATGGAAATTATAATCTTAAAATATTTTATATGAAAATGTCAGAAAATTTATGAGAAAGCTGATTATAAATTGAAAATAGTTATTTTTTACAAATATCATTAGGTAATAGTTCCGATCATATAAGTATTATTATTTAAGTGATCAGAGGCATGTTCTATCAAAACGTTTTACCTTTCATTAACAAATTCTGTGCCACCATTGATACATAATTTTATAAATACGAGGTGATGGTTTTTATGTGAACAAGAGATTGATGAATGACGTGGAACATATTTATAATAAAATTCTAAAAAATATTTTCCATGTGTCATATTCTCAATAATTGTAGCGTGAATCTTTGTATACAGGGTGGTTTAGTTAACAATATCCGTATATTAATAACATTAGAAAAGAAAATAATAGTTATTTATTATACAACACCCACAGGGCGAGTGGCTAATTTTCTTCAATGAGTGATTGTAACGTTTTATTTATATGGGTGAAGTGCAAAAATCAAAGAATTATTATTAATTAAAATTAAAGTTTATTTTAACGATACTTATTACTATGTATCCTAGGTTATAACATTTTTTTTTCTTATGGCATAGTTTGGTACACAAAAAATTGTCTTAATTTAGGCTCAGGAATATGTGGTTAAAGCCCATTTGTCACGATTTATAATTTTGAATTAGAATTATGGCTAGAATTCTAAATAAAAATTTTATGAACTAATTTGTGGGCAGAATTTTTTGTATACAAATATTCTGTATGCTACTATGCACGTATTTTGATACATAATTCTGGCTATAAAAAGGGATGTTCTTCATAGCATTCTATCAGAATTGCTACTTGCTTTCGAGTCCAAGACAATTTAATAATATTTTATATTACGACAGCAATAATTGTCAAAAATTGCACTGCTAATTGCTAAATGTAATAAAATATTGCGAATACGAGTATTATGTGCACACTTATTGCTGTCCATAAAAATAGAAATAATTTTGTCCATAATTCTGAGCAAAATTATAGATCGTGACATATAGGCTTAAACTATAATATGTTGATGTATTTTACAGATATATCTATAATATTTTGGCACTTAGATTCTTTTAATTTAAATGCTTCATATATTTTTAGGTTATTAAAAATGAAAACGATGTAAATACACAACACAAAATCTTGGGAAATATATCCATTAGTTATAAGAATAACATCTCAAATTTAATAATCTAATAAAGTAGAAAATTACCATGCGTAACTATAAAATTGTTCTTATTACACGTCACATTTTGATATAATGATGACAAATGAGGAATGACGGTAGTTCAGCAGGAAATGTACATTTCTCTCTGAATGTAGAACACAACATACAATACGTTCGTACGTGCCGTACTTATAAACGGAAATCATTCATACCAACAGATGAACATCTTGGAATATTTCAAAACTAGAGCAGTTAATTGGGTGCTACAGGTTATAGGAACATAAATTGTGTTTAATGTGTGAGCTAAAACAAATAGCTGTTAAATGAAAGGAAAAGTCCCGCCTGTTATTGTTACTGTTTTACTCGTGTTTACAAACAATAGAAGAGATGTGAGTCACAAAGTGTTAGAGAATTTATTTATGAAGTCGCATCTTTAGAAAAGACTTAAGACAAGATTTATTGTGCTTTTAAAAATACAAATTTGTGGAAATCTAGAAAGACGTTTGAAAAGACAACTAAATAAACTTAACTAAGTTAAAGTCTAAACAAATCCAAATGCTTCTAAGTTTGAAACTGTATATGTTTGAAATTCAATTAATCTATCGACATATACTATGCAGGATAGAATCTACAAACCATCTTGAAAGAAAGTATCTGAACTAAGAAATCTACAACATGATGATATCTATTGTATCTTTTAATTTTGTTGGTGTCAGAAAACATATTTCTAAAAATATGATTAATATCGATGAGTGATGCGATCCTCCACTATTTTTTTAATTATTTTTTTATCAAATTTGTATATACATACCTATAGAGGGTGAGGGTGGTGACTTGGACGACGCAGCATGGGGGTTTCAATGATAAAATCTTAATGTGCAGTTATTTGCTCCCCTAATTATTATAGAGCAAAATTGTATAGAAGTTTTTGCTACAGAAAAAAATACTGCATCCGAATATGCTATTGTTTATAAATTTTCAATTTCCGGAACCGTAAAAATAGTCAAAAACAATAATAATATTTTTGCAAAAATCATTGACGCCATGAAACAAAAATTTAAACAAAAGCACAAACATCTGTCACTACTTAACACGTTAACTGCGATACATATCGCCCGCGATATGTAACCAGATGGTGACATGCAAAAGCGAATTTCGCCATTTCATTCTTCAGGTGCAGAGTATATAATTTTTATTTGTGGACTGATTTTAACGATTCTTGTAGCATTTTAAATGTCCTTTTCTACAGGATTATTAGATTATAATAATATAGTACATATCTCGGGCGATATGTAACGCACACAATTAATTATTTATTATTTCTTTGCGATATGTACATATCGCCGGGGATTTGTATAAACTTGCATGAACTTGTTATAATAACGTGCGTTTTATTTATTTTCATTGTCAGTCTAAACCTCATGCAATGTACATTATTATAGTTTATTTTTTATAAGATTGACAGACAGAACAAAAATATTCTTAAATTAGCAAAAAAACACTCCCCTGAAATGAAGTGGAAAAATAATGTAAATTTACTTTGTTTTTAGTTATTGTTATTGCCAGAATATGCCATATGTTATTTTTGCTAAATAAAACAATTAAAATTCATATATACATAACTTTATCTTTCATGAATTCAATTTAAATTAAATATGTGCGGTTTTAGTCCCTGTAGGTATGTATGGTTTAAGTCTAAATAAGTTCAGATATAAGTCTAAAAGATAGATACTTGCAAACAGTTACAAAATTACTTATTTGTACACAAGATGGAACTAAAGCCAACATCTAGTACATATACCCGGAGATATGTATCGCACCACAATAAAAACAAATTACATATCGCCGGCGATATGAATCGTCAGTAACGCAATACTACCTTATTTTTATTCCACAGTTAACGTGTTGAAGAAATCTTAAATTTCATTCTCGTCAAACTACATTGTTGTAA
Organism: Harpalus rubripes; assembly: GCA_963082715.1. Classification (NCBI taxonomy): domain Eukaryota; kingdom Metazoa; phylum Arthropoda; class Insecta; order Coleoptera; family Carabidae; genus Harpalus; species Harpalus rubripes. The sequence continues at coordinate 79,262,885 of OY720449.1, read as the reverse complement.
TCAACTATTACATTGTTTTCATCAACACTACAATAAAATGGTTTTCATTTTTCTCGTTTTGAAAATAAGTTTAAACGTGAAGAATCTATGGCAGATGTTTGCCCACAAAGAGCTTTGAGAATTTTGAAATTGTGGATCTGTTACTTAAACAAGATCAATGCTTAAACAAACTAAAACTGTCTTTTAGAAAAGTTGATCCTAACTTTCAAATAAAACTAGAACTAAAATCCATAAAATCTTTTAGTTTTTTCGGCCAATTGTGAAATCGAAGTACCGGCCCGAGACTTTTGAGCGCCCCAGGCGAAAATTGTAAATTGCGCCCCTCATTTATTACAATTTTGTTTAGATTATATAGGTACAAAAATTTGAAAAGAGGCGATTTGTGTCCATAATTCGCGAACAATCACAGAATCTTAATCTGAATGAATTTTTTTACCTTCCGTCACCTTTAGGTAAGGAAGGTATTGTCTTTGGTCAAAAAAATCGGTGGTGAGTTTTTGATGAATAAGCACGTTTTAGTGTCCCTAGAATTCGATTTTACTATTTTTACGATGATGTCTGTATGTGTGTGTGTGTGTGTGTGTGTGTGTGTGTGTGTGTGTGTGTGTGTGTGTGTGTGTGTGTGTGTGTGTGTGTGTGTGTGTGTGTGTGTGTGTGTGTGTGTGTGTGTGTGTGTGTGTGTGTGTGTGTGTGTGTGTGTGTGTGTGTGTGTGTGTGTGTGTGTGTGTGTGTGTGTGTGTGTGTGTGTGTGTGTGTGTGTGTGTGTGTGTGTGTGTGTGTGTGTGTGTGTGTGTGTGTGTGTGTGTGTGTGTGTGTGTGTGTGTGTGTGTGTGTGTGTGTGTGTGTGTGTGTGTGTGTGTGTGTGTGTGTGTGTGTGTGTGTGTGTGTGTGTGTGTGTGTGTGTGTGTGTGTGTGTGTGTGTGTGTGTGTGTGTGTGTGTGTGTGTGTGTGTGTGTGTGTGTGTGTGTGTGTGTGTGTGTGTGTGTGTGTGTGTGTGTGTGTGTGTGTGTGTGTGTGTGTGTGTGTGTGTGTGTGTGTGTGTGTGTGTGTGTGTGTGTGTGTGTGTGTGTGTGTGTGTGTGTGTGTGTGTGTGTGTGTGTGTGTGTGTGTGTGTGTGTGTGTGTGTGTGTGTGTGTGTGTGTGTGTGTGTGTGTGTGTGTGTGTGTGTGTGTGTGTGTGTGTGTGTGTGTGTGTGTGTGTGTGTGTGTGTGTGTGTGTGTGTGTGTGTGTGTGTGTGTGTGTGTGTGTGTGTGTGTGTGTGTGTGTGTGTGTGTGTGTGTGTGTGTGTGTGTGTGTGTGTGTGTGTGTGTGTGTGTGTGTGTGTGTGTGTGTGTGTGTGTGTGTGTGTGTGTGTGTGTGTGTGTGTGTGTGTGTGTGTGTGTGTGTGTGTGTGTGTGTGTGTGTGTGTGTGTGTGTGTGTGTGTGTGTGTGTGTGTGTGTGTGTGTGTGTGTGTGTGTGTGTGTGTGTGTGTGTGTGTGTGTGTGTGTGTGTGTGTGTGTGTGTGTGTGTGTGTGTGTGTGTGTGTGTGTGTGTGTGTGTGTGTGTGTGTGTGTGTGTGTGTGTGTGTGTGTGTGTGTGTGTGTGTGTGTGTGTGTGTGTGTGTGTGTGTGTGTGTGTGTGTGTGTGTGTGTGTGTGTGTGTGTGTGTGTGTGTGTGTGTGTGTGTGTGTGTGTGTGTGTGTGTGTGTGTGTGTGTGTGTGTGTGTGTGTGTGTGTGTGTGTGTTGTGTGTGTGTGTGTGTGTGTGTGTGTGTGTGTGTGTGTGTGTGTGTGTGTGTGTGTGTGTGTGTGTGTGTGTGTGTGTGTGTGTGTGTGTGTGTGTGTGTGTGTGTGTGTGTGTGTGTGTGTGTGTGTGTGTGTGTGTGTGTGTGTGTGTGTGTGTGTGTGTGTGTGTGTGTGTGTGTGTGTGTGTGTGTGTGTGTGTGTGTGTGTGTGTGTGTGTGTGTGTGTGTGTGTGTGTGTGTGTGTGTGTGTGTGTGTGTGTGTGTGTGTGTGTGTGTGTGTGTGTGTGTGTGTGTGTGTGTGTGTGTGTGTGTGTGTGTGTGTGTGTGTGTGTGTGTGTGTGTGTGTGTGTGTGTGTGTGTGTGTGTGTGTGTGTGTGTGTGTGTGTGTGTGTGTGTGTGTGTGTGTGTGTGTGTGTGTGTGTGTGTGTGTGTGTGTGTGTGTGTGTGTGTGTGTGTGTGTGTGTGTGTGTGTGTGTGTGTGTGTGTGTGTGTGTGTGTGTGTGTGTGTGTGTGTGTGTGTGGTGTGTGTGTGTGTGTGTGTGTGTGTGAGTGTGTGAGTGAGTGAGTGAGTGAGTGAGTGAGTGAGTGAGTGAGTGAGTGAGTGAGTGAGTGAGTGAGTGAGTGAGTGAGTGAGTGAGTGAGTGAGTGAGTGAGTGAGTGAGTGAGTGAGTGAGTGAGTGAGTGAGTGAGTGAGTGAGTGAGTGAGTGAGTGAGTGAGTGAGTGAGTGAGTGAGTGAGTGAGTGAGTGAGTGAGTGAGTGAGTGAGTGAGTGAGTGAGTGAGTGAGTGAGTGAGTGAGTGAGTGAGTGAGTGAGTGAGTGAGTGAGTGAGTGAGTGAGTGAGTGAGTGAGTGAGTGAGTGAGTGAGTGAGTGAGTGAGTGAGTGAGTGAGTGAGTGAGTGAGTGAGTGAGTGAGTGAGTGAGTGAGTGAGTGAGTGAGTGAGTGAGTGAGTGAGTGAGTGAGTGAGTGAGTGAGTGAGTGAGTGAGTGAGTGAGTGAGTGAGTGAGTGAGTGAGTGAGTGAGTGAGTGAGTGAGTGAGTGAGTGAGTGAGTGAGTGAGTGAGTGAGTGAGTGAGTGAGTGAGTGAGTGAGTGAGTGAGTGAGTGAGTGAGTGAGTGAGTGAGTGAGTGAGTGAGTGAGTGAGTGAGTGAGTGAGTGAGTGAGTGAGTGAGTGAGTGAGTGAGTGAGTGAGTGAGTGAGTGAGTGAGTGAGTGAGTGAGTGAGTGAGTGAGTGAGTGAGTGAGTGAGTGAGTGAGTGAGTGAGTGAGTGAGTGAGTGAGTGAGTGAGTGAGTGAGTGAGTGAGTGAGTGAGTGAGTGAGTGAGTGAGTGAGTGAGTGAGTGAGTGAGTGAGTGAGTGAGTGAGTGAGTGAGTGAGTGAGTGAGTGAGTGAGTGAGTGAGTGAGTGAGTGAGTGAGTGAGTGAGTGAGTGAGTGAGTGAGTGAGTGAGTGAGTGAGTGAGTGAGTGAGTGAGTGAGTGAGTGAGTGAGTGAGTGAGTGAGTGAGTGAGTGAGTGAGTGAGTGAGTGAGTGAGTGAGTGAGTGAGTGAGTGAGTGAGTGAGTGAGTGAGTGAGTGAGTGAGTGAGTGAGTGAGTGAGTGAGTGAGTGATGTGAGTGAGTGAGTGAGTGAGTGAGTGAGTGAGTGAGTGAGTGAGTGAGTGAGTGAGTGAGTGAGTGAGTGAGTGAGTGAGTGAGTGAGTGAGTGAGTGAGTGAGTGAGTGAGTGAGTGAGTGAGTGAGTGAGTGAGTGAGTGAGTGAGTGAGTGAGTGAGTGAGTGAGTGAGTGAGTGAGTGAGTGAGTGAGTGAGTGAGTGAGTGAGTGAGTGAGTGAGTGAGTGAGTGAGTGAGTGAGTGAGTGAGTGAGTGAGTGAGTGAGTGAGTGAGTGAGTGAGTGAGTGAGTGAGTGAGTGAGTGAGTGAGTGAGTGAGTGAGTGAGTGAGTGAGTGAGTGAGTGAGTGAGTGAGTGAGTGAGTGAGTGAGTGAGTGAGTGAGTGAGTGAGTGAGTGAGTGAGTGAGTGAGTGAGTGAGTGAGTGAGTGAGTGAGTGAGTGAGTGAGTGAGTGAGTGAGTGAGTGAGTGAGTGAGTGAGTGAGTGAGTGAGTGAGTGAGTGAGTGAGTGAGTGAGTGAGTGAGTGAGTGAGTGAGTGAGTGAGTGAGTGAGTGAGTGAGTGAGTGAGTGAGTGAGTGAGTGAGTGAGTGAGTGAGTGAGTGAGTGAGTGAGTGAGTGAGTGAGTGAGTGAGTGAGTGAGTGAGTGAGTGAGTGAGTGAGTGAGTGAGTGAGTGAGTGAGTGAGTGAGTGAGTGAGTGAGTGAGTGAGTGAGTGAGTGAGTGAGTGAGTGAGTGAGTGAGTGAGTGAGTGAGTGAGTGAGTGAGTGAGTGAGTGAGTGAGTGAGTGAGTGAGTGAGTGAGTGAGTGAGTGAGTGAGTGAGTGAGTGAGTGAGTGAGTGAGTGAGTGAGTGAGTGAGTGAGTGAGTGAGTGAGTGAGTGAGTGAGTGAGTGAGTGAGTGATGTGAGTGAGTGAGTGAGTGAGTGAGTGAGTGAGTGAGTGAGTGAGTGAGTGAGTGAGTGAGTGAGTGAGTGAGTGAGTGAGTGAGTGAGTGAGTGAGTGAGTGAGTGAGTGAGTGAGTGAGTGAGTGAGTGAGTGAGTGAGTGAGTGAGTGAGTGAGTGAGTGAGTGAGTGATGTGAGTGAGTGAGTGAGTGAGTGAGTGAGTGAGTGAGTGAGTGAGTGAGTGAGTGAGTGAGTGAGTGAGTGAGTGAGTGAGTGAGTGAGTGAGTGAGTGAGTGAGTGAGTGAGTGAGTGAGTGAGTGAGTGAGTGAGTGAGTGAGTGAGTGAGTGAGTGAGTGAGTGAGTGAGTGAGTGAGTGAGTGAGTGAGTGAGTGAGTGAGTGAGTGAGTGAGTGAGTGAGTGAGTGAGTGAGTGAGTGAGTGAGTGAGTGAGTGAGTGAGTGAGTGAGTGAGTGATGTGAGTGAGTGAGTGAGTGAGTGAGTGAGTGAGTGAGTGAGTGAGTGAGTGAGTGAGTGAGTGAGTGAGTGAGTGAGTGAGTGAGTGAGTGAGTGAGTGAGTGAGTGAGTGAGTGAGTGAGTGAGTGAGTGAGTGAGTGAGTGAGTGAGTGAGTGAGTGAGTGAGTGAGTGAGTGAGTGAGTGAGTGAGTGAGTGAGTGAGTGAGTGAGTGAGTGAGTGAGTGAGTGAGTGAGTGAGTGAGTGAGTGAGTGAGTGAGTGAGTGAGTGAGTGAGTGAGTGAGTGAGTGAGTGAGTGAGTGAGTGAGTGAGTGAGTGAGTGAGTGAGTGAGTGAGTGAGTGAGTGAGTGAGTGAGTGAGTGAGTGAGTGAGTGAGTGAGTGAGTGAGTGAGTGAGTGAGTGAGTGAGTGAGTGAGTGAGTGAGTGAGTGAGTGAGTGAGTGAGTGAGTGAGTGAGTGAGTGAGTGAGTGAGTGAGTGAGTGAGTGAGTGAGTGAGTGAGTGAGTGAGTGAGTGAGTGAGTGAGTGAGTGAGTGAGTGAGTGAGTGAGTGAGTGAGTGAGTGAGTGAGTGAGTGAGTGAGTGAGTGAGTGAGTGAGTGAGTGAGTGAGTGAGTGAGTGAGTGAGTGAGTGAGTGAGTGATGTGAGTGAGTGAGTGTGAGTGAGTGAGTGAGTGAGTGAGTGAGTGAGTGAGTGAGTGAGTGAGTGAGTGAGTGAGTGAGTGAGTGAGTGAGTGAGTGAGTGAGTGAGTGAGTGAGTGAGTGAGTGAGTGAGTGAGTGAGTGAGTGAGTGAGTGAGTGAGTGAGTGAGTGAGTGAGTGAGTGAGTGAGTGAGTGAGTGAGTGAGTGAGTGAGTGAGTGAGTGAGTGAGTGAGTGAGTGAGTGAGTGAGTGAGTGAGTGAGTGAGTGAGTGAGTGAGTGAGTGAGTGAGTGAGTGAGTGAGTGAGTGAGTGAGTGAGTGAGTGAGTGAGTGAGTGAGTGAGTGAGTGAGTGAGTGAGTGAGTGAGTGAGTGAGTGAGTGAGTGAGTGAGTGAGTGAGTGAGTGAGTGAGTGAGTGAGTGAGTGAGTGAGTGAGTGAGTGAGTGAGTGAGTGAGTGAGTGAGTGAGTGAGTGAGTGAGTGAGTGAGTGAGTGAGTGAGTGAGTGAGTGAGTGAGTGAGTGAGTGAGTGAGTGAGTGAGTGAGTGAGTGAGTGAGTGAGTGAGTGAGTGAGTGAGTGAGTGAGTGAGTGAGTGAGTGAGTGAGTGAGTGAGTGAGTGAGTGAGTGAGTGAGTGAGTGAGTGAGTGAGTGAGTGAGTGAGTGAGTGAGTGAGTGAGTGAGTGAGTGAGTGAGTGAGTGAGTGAGTGAGTGAGTGAGTGAGTGAGTGAGTGAGTGAGTGAGTGAGTGAGTGAGTGAGTGAGTGAGTGAGTGAGTGAGTGAGTGAGTGAGTGAGTGAGTGAGTGAGTGAGTGAGTGAGTGAGTGAGTGAGTGAGTGAGTGAGTGAGTGAGTGAGTGAGTGAGTGAGTGAGTGAGTGAGTGAGTGAGTGAGTGAGTGAGTGAGTGAGTGAGTGAGTGAGTGAGTGAGTGAGTGAGTGAGTGAGTGAGTGAGTGAGTGAGTGAGTGAGTGAGTGAGTGAGTGAGTGAGTGAGTGAGTGAGTGAGTGAGTGAGTGAGTGAGTGAGTGATGTGAGTGAGTGAGTGAGTGAGTGAGTGAGTGAGTGAGTGAGTGAGTGAGTGAGTGAGTGAGTGAGTGAGTGAGTGAGTGAGTGAGTGAGTGAGTGAGTGAGTGAGTGAGTGAGTGAGTGAGTGAGTGAGTGAGTGAGTGAGTGAGTGAGTGAGTGAGTGAGTGAGTGAGTGAGTGAGTGAGTGAGTGAGTGAGTGAGTGAGTGAGTGAGTGAGTGAGTGAGTGAGTGAGTGAGTGAGTGAGTGAGTGAGTGAGTGAGTGAGTGAGTGAGTGAGTGAGTGAGTGAGTGAGTGAGTGAGTGAGTGAGTGAGTGAGTGAGTGAGTGAGTGAGTGAGTGAGTGAGTGAGTGAGTGAGTGAGTGAGTGAGTGAGTGAGTGAGTGAGTGAGTGAGTGAGTGAGTGAGTGAGTGAGTGAGTGAGTGAGTGAGTGAGTGAGTGAGTGAGTGAGTGAGTGAGTGAGTGAGTGAGTGAGTGAGTGTGTGTGTGTGTGTGTGTGTGTGTGTGTGTGTGAGTGTGCGTGCGTGCGTGCGTGCGTGCGTGCGTGCGTGCGTGCGTGCGTGTGTATGTATGTGTGTGTGTGTGTGTGTGTGTGACAAAATTTTCTAATGCGATAACTCTAATACTACAATTCCAAAAATTATAATTCTTTCGTATTCCTCTTCGTTACAGCCATGTGAAGAGCTGATTAGATTTTGGTTATAATTGGTCAACCGGAAGTACCCTCATTTGAAGATTTTAACAGTTTTTCTTGAAAAAACTATGATAAATATCATTTTTTCACATTTAATGTTATAAATATTAAAGAATTATTTATTTTCTATACGATTTGAATGCATTTTATACTTCATATTAAATGGACATAGAGTTAAAAAATTATAAAGACATTAAATATCATGGATATTAGTCAGCTTTGCTATAACTCTGGAAACAGCTGCTACATTAAGAAAATAGAAAATTCTGATTGAAAGGTGTCAGTGTCAAGTGCAGTTGACAGTATGTTTATGTTATAATTTTACTGGATATATAGGATCTTTTGTTAGAAACTTTCTGTTTGGAATTTGTTTACAATACATACAACTGTCTTAAGGTAATGTACAAGAAATATAATCTTTTTCAATGAACTTTCTGTATGACATTTATACAAAATACATAGAACTGACGGAAGGTAATGTGCTGGCCACATCAGATTTTTTTGAAAATATTTTGGATATTTAAAATACGTAGAATTTTTTTTCTTTTGAGTTCTACAGAGTCGCTTTATTTTTGACTAATACTATATAGAGGATTAGTCACGGGAGAGTTACTTTCAAAGTTCGTTTGTGTGCAACCCGAAATACAATTTACAACAGCTCTTAAAAAAATAGAATATTTGATTCACGATTGCTTTGCCTGTCTAGTGATGATTCTGTCATTTTGACATTAAACAATTAAATATGGTCTGTTGTCATTAGTATTTTGGATTGCAAACAAACGGACTTTCAAAATAACTCTTCCATGACTAACCCTGTATATAGGGAAAGAAAAAATATATCTCAGTGTAGGTATAAGTCTCGGTATAATTATTATGTTGCAATTCGGAAGATCTAATTTAACTTTTTAACTGTTAAACTAGGTAAAAAATATAAGAATCTTGTTTTGTATACGGATCACTGTTTTTCAAGAAAAATGTCAAAAACCAAAATATGTCGCCTTTTTTCAAATTGGCGAGGGGCTGTTGCATCAGTGTATTTTTCTGTACAGGATTCCGTATAAAAGCTTTTGTTACAATTTTTTTTATGTTGGGAGTATTTTTCAGTAGATTTCCTGAACAACAATTACTTCTTCAGTATTTGATATAACAATGTTTTTAATTGATGTAATCGCCAATGAATTTAACCTTTACGCACTGGACGAGTCAATAAATATATAATTTGATTTTTAATTTAAAATGTCGTCCTAAAACCAATTTCGCCCCAGGCGGTCGCCTGGCTTGCCTATAGCTTGGGTCGGCCCTGCTCTACATTATTGTAATCAACTATTACATTGTTGTCATCAACACTACAATAAAAGGGTTTACATTTTCATCGTTTTGAAAATAAGTTTAAACGTGCAAATGTTTGCCCAAAAAGAGCTTTGGGAATTGTGAAAGTACTTACTTAAACAAGATCAATGCTTAAACAAACTAACAGATAAACTGTCTTTAGATAAGTTGATCCTAGCTTTCAAATAAAACTAAAACTAAAATCCATAAAATCTTTTAGCTTTTTCGGATAAGTGTGAAACCGTCTTTGATGAAAGATATAGTACATAGTATAACATAATTCATTTTAATAGGTCCTTAACGCAATCAATTTATTTTGTTTACAATACTAGAAACAAATAAGATTGAGCACAAAATTACATCATTAAATAGTTACGTTTCTTGTTTCTGAACGTTAGTAATTTATTCTGGTATATTATTTTCGTATTAGCTTCCCCCAGGAATATAAAGCAAGATCGTTTGCGGCTAATACAAATTTCATGCTCCCTTGTTGAGGGCAAAAGGGCGCGCTCCCCTAAATATTTATTTCATGAGCAAATCCCTATAGTAGCTCACTCTAATCCAAATTGGCTTTACACCATCTTTTATATGCCGCCTCGAATAAACAAAAAACTCAGTCAGTAAAAACCATAACAGCTTTTTTGTCAATATGTAAATGTGAGACATTCATTAATGTCTTGTCTGATTAAAATGAAAGTGTGTTGGATAATCTGTTGAAACATGAAGGAGTTTTTGTGATTTTTTTTTGTCCTTAAACGCAATAACAAGATGAGGTTTATTTTTACTGCGTTTTTGAAGGTTCACGCGCTGAAATATTCGGTAATTTTAAATTTGTCTTGGCAACGAGTTTTCATTTGTCATCCACCTGAGAGAGAACAAACTTTACATTGAGAATCAGTGAAGCGAAATAAGCAAAACAATATAGTATAATGCTTTCATAATAATTATAAGTTATAGCGTTATACGTAGCAATAGATTTTAGTGTTTAGTTTAACAAATTAAAATTATCTATAACTGTCATAACAAGTACACCACATTTTACCTTAAATTCAAACATAAATAAAAACTGAAACTAATTGGTAATTCAGTGTTATCAGTCACATAAATTATTTGAAAGAAGTTAAATGAACACCAAAATAATGTTTGAAGCACAACTTTTTCAAACAATTTTCGTTTCCGGGAATGGACTGTGTCATATTTTGAGTCAGAGCTCAACGTTTCGCCCGCAGTCATATGGGGCATCTTCAGGAGCAAGGGGGATAGTACTGTCTTAAACACGGTTACCCGACGTGTCAACCACGCTAGAGGCCGAGTTTAAGCAACAAGGAGGGAGACTCAGTTTACACGTCGGATAACCTTGTAAACTGAGTTTTCCTCCTTGTTGCTTAAACTTGGCCTCTAGCGTGGTTGACACGTCGGGTAACCGTGTTTAAGACAGTACTATCCCCCTTGCTCCTGACGATGCCCCATATGATTGCGGGCGAAACGTTGATCTCTGACTCAAAATATGACACAGTCCATTCCCGGAAAACGAATATTTCTCAATTTTAAATATCGGTTACCACAAGAAAATTTACATGCAAAAAATGTCCAAATTTTCAGATACAAAGTTCGTGTCTCAAATTATATTTTTCTGGAAACATGGAACATGGATGGGCGACCTTTTTGGCCTGAGGGCCATATGAATTTTTGTAACATGACTAGCAGGCCGCATGGATATGTTTGTAACATATTACTAATATATACAAATTTAAACGTAAAAGATACGAAATTTCAGGAAGAATGATTAAATTTTCTTGGTATTAAAAATTAAAGAAGCCGTCAAAACGTTGTAACGTGGGCTGTAGAACGTTTTAAGGTTTCTACAATCGAATTTTAATATTTTTACGATGATGTCTGCGTGTACGATGTATTAACCGATCTTTAAAAAAATATATTTGATTACTATGCACCTTAACATTAAAAATATAGATTTGAAATTTAAAAAACATGAATGATCTTTTTAATTATGGAATGATCTTTTAAATTATGTAATGATGTTTAACTTAATTTGAAATGCCTATAAAATGAATGTAATCACTCGAGTTTCGTCAAATTGAGCCTAAAGCCAAAAGTAATTACATTATTTGAATATCACAATTATAAATGTCAAATTTAATATTATAGACATAATTTCCTTTTTTATAAAGATCAAAAATGTTTTTTATCTCCCGCTACCCTTGGTAAGGGAGGTATAGGGATCGTGCTAAAAATCTCATATCGAAATTTTGGTAAATGACCACGTTTTAAGATCCCTAGAATCTAGAATCCAATTTTAACATTTTCACGATGATGTCTATGTATGTATATGTATATATATATATATATATATATATATATATATATATATATATATATATATATATATATATATATATATATATATATGTGTGTGTGTGTGTGTGTGTGTGTGTGTGTGTGTGTGTGTGTGTGTGTGTTGTGTGTGTTTACGTGTGTGTGTGTGTGTGTGTGTGTGTGTGTGTGTGTGTGTGTGTGTGTGTGTGTGTGTGTGTGTGTGTGTGTGTGTGTGTGTGTGTGTGCGTGGATCCTCCACTCTAACTCAAATACTATCATTCAGAAAATTTTGAAATCTTGTATTTCTACCTTATTCTAATATAGGAAGAGACCATTAAATTTTGGTGTATATCAAATAACCGGAAATGGCACTTCAAACTTGATTTTCTTCGAAAAATACCTTCAAGTCTTATTTTTTTCAAGATTTGTATAATTATAAAAATTAAAGATTATTAAATTTCTATATATTTTATGGATAAATTTATAAAATTATCTATAATTTTAATCCCGGAGCCTACGCTTTAAACAAGCAACACTCCTTGGTTCCACAGTTCATATCTCATGTATATGTATATGTAACTCACAGATAAATGTCACTGTCAAGGAACTAACTTTTATAAATTAATAATAGTAACGTTTTAACAAGAAATAGTAAATAGAACCATAGTTATATGGAATGGATCTTAATACAGTTTTCGCAATAACTAAATATGTAAGTATGTATATTTAAATTAATAAAAATTAAATAGCGGGAGGTTTGGTGTTGGTCACATCAGATTTTATTATTTTACACGACTAGTCCTGCAAATATAAACTTTCAAGACTCAAGATAGCCATGAAAATTTAATAGAATTATTATCAAATTTCCATGCAACGATATTTATATTATGTAAAATAAAATGAAGTTGACAAGAGATATTATTATTATTATTATTATTACTATTATTAGTTTTGGAGCGTAATTATATAAAGTATTTTCACGGATTAAATTTTATAAATACTACAAAAAAAAAATTAATTAAAACTATAACAAAATCAAACGAACAAAGAATATTAAAACACAAAAATTATTTTCATTGTGAAAATAAATACACTTCCAACAGTAATTGTGAACAAAGTATTTTGACATTTATTTTCAACACCACTTTAACTAAATCCAAACTCAAAATGTACTTGTACAGATGCTCATAATATCGTATATTTATATATACACATCTGTCAAATACAGCTGTTTTGTTATATTTAATTCAGTTGAGTTCTTTTTTTGTTTGGCAACTTTTACAGAACACTTTAATCTACATTGTTCATCAACTGATATTTTTATAAACATTTCTGAGAGATATATAATATCTTCAAAGAGCGTCATCCAAAAAAAATTGAATGAAAAAGTCATCCAAATATTTGTTTCGGAATGCAGTAAATTAAAGTTTTTATATTCTTGTAAAAAGGAATTCTCCACACCCTTAACAAGTATAAAATATAAAACGTGTTGATATATCTACACTAAAAAAGAAATAAACATTAAAATGATTGTGGAATACAATGGTTCACTTTTAGAAATATTGTATTCAAACTAGAATTCACTATCCAATATACTCTCCACCTGATTTAAATAAGAATACGTTCCGAGATGAAATCGGCCCTAATTTAATGATTCAGTCTTTACACGTGGTCACTTCCAGTATTTATGGATAATTTATGAGTTCTGGTAAATTGTAGGACAAACGAAATATGATAGCCGCTACTTAATATTCAAATATGCGCATAACTTTACACGAAGAACGATACTCCTACGAATGGTAGCCTAGGATGATAAAATAATTGCTTTTTACCAAATATAGAGAAGATTTATGAATTATTTATATAATTGTTACAAGTTGGCCCAGTACCTTAGTAATACAATTGCCCACTTTTACCAAAATAGGAATTAATGTTTACCATTACCGTTTTAAAAGCTATTATACTAGATAGGCGATAAATAATTGAACGATTTGAATGGTGCTCTGCTTCCGACGTATACGTTTTTTGGAGTAACAGGTTTAAAGAGAACACATGGGAAATTAATTATAACTTTTTACGCTTTACTCGAATATCGTAATATTTAAGCACTATTTTGAAAAGGATTTTGCAATTGCGCCTATACAACATAAAGAAGAACTTTAATTTAGCAAACATAAACATCGCTAATAAACAGGGACGTAACTACGGGGGGGGGGGGGCTGGGTGGCCCTCGGCCCCCCTCATTGATGTGTTGGCCCACCCAAAAAATTTAAAGATATTTAGCCTATTTTGCAAAAAAGATAATAATTTTAGAACGTGTAATACAATTTGTGTGGTTGTAAAACGTACATATTGCAGAATAAACATTTTAGATTGTATGTGAGCCTATTGCCAAAAATGTCTATGCGTGGAAAAAAATTGAAGTAACTATGTTTCAAGAAATCGCCCCAATTCTGTAGCAAAATTATTCTTTCTTATCAACATTGCTATAGCAAGTAATCAATAATAATTGAAAACACTGAATAAAATATGACACATTACATTTGTGTCTATTGAAATTGATTAGAATTTTCAAACAATGTTGCTAGTATTTAACAACTATCTTACAGAATTGAGATGAATGTTGATTAATATGTAGCTAATTAATTTAGCGGATGATACCATACTAGACACGCCAGAGATATTTGTATTTTGTAATATGGAAGTGTATGAGAAAAGTATCTGGAGTAATAATAGATATATACTATTTCTGATGAATTCACAAAACTGAAATTATTTTACAAAAATTAAAATATGTTTAATTAGCGTTTACGACAAATTTTATATGGAATATAGTAAATTGATAATTCCTTATTACATTATTTATCAAAATTGAAATAAAATTAAATTATATAATAAAAATTATTTTTGCTCTAAGCAAGGACGAACTTTTATGACGAAAGGCTCGTCTCTAAAACCAAAATTTGGAAATCGATTACGACACTTCAATAAAGATTAGTTTGATATTTTTAAATTGTTGAATTAAAGTATGTATGTATGTATAAACCGATTCTAGATTTTGCAAACATGAAATAAGCATAGAGTACCGTAATTCATTGAGGAGAATGTCTTCATATTAATATGTCAAAAAGTAAAGAAGATGATAATTTTTATAACGCACATTTAACATTAGTAATAGAAAATGTTTCCTTTTGCTAAGCATTACACAAATTGATATGCTAGCCGCAGAATATCATTTACTTCTCAACACAATAAAATTTTACGAAAATTAATGTAATACTGTAATTAAAACAATAATGGCCCTACTAGTTTTATAACATATTTATAAATTATATTTTTCCGGGAACTTTAAATTAGTAGTCATTGCATTAACAATTAGAATTTTCTGTGCAATTTCTGTTTTCAACTTTTAGTTAATACTTAGAAGTATTTGTAATTTTTGTTTATTTAAAAATAATCCTAGTTACGTCCCTGCTACTAAAATACTGTAATTCGATTATCTTAATTTTGTAAGTTGCAGCCTGAAAGAAGCGAAGGCTGCAATTCTTTATATTCGACAAAGGAGTTTTAATACATTGTATTTGTTCTACTCCTGCAAAATAAAAAATATAAGGAAATAAAGAATTTTTTTGAATAATTTGACATTTATTATCACCTTTAGGTAAGGAAGGTATTGTCTTTGGTCAAATAAATCGATGATGAGTTTTTAATGAATAAGCACGTTTTAGGTTCCCTAGAATGCGATTTTACTATTTTTACAATGATGTCTGTATGTATGTATGTAGGTATGTATATATGTGTGCGTGGGACGATTTTTTCGGATCGCATAACTTTATTACCACCTTTCCAAAAATTATAATTTTTGCGTATTCCTTTTCTTTAGATCTATATGAAGAGCTGATTAGATTTCGGTTATAATTGGTCGACCGGAAGTACCTTAATTTGAAGATTTTACTTGTTATATATCATTGAAAAGCTTATAAAATAAGCAAAATGACGACATTATTTTTAACATAGGTTCCCATTTAAAAAATCATAAGTTTGTGTAATATCTCGAGAATGATTAAGTTTTCAAAAAATCTAATTACACCATTTTATTTTACCTAAAAGACAGTTGAAAATTTATTAAAACAATTTTTCTCTATCTATCATAATTAATGAGATATGAAATATTTTCGAAATGAGTGAAAAACGAGTTTTTTCCTTTTGCTCAGAAACAAAAGAAGATCGAAAAGTCCTGTGGTCACTATTAAACTTTTCCCGAAAAGTTGACCCTGGAATGTGCAAATTGTTTTGCTCTATATTACCTTGAAAATACATCGAAAATGAGACATCCTGTACATTGATTAAAGTGTAGAATATAAAATCAAAATAGATGTAGAATATAATTAATTACAATTTTTATATTATAATTTCTGACAGTTCCAACGATGTGCATTTCTTTATAATTTTGTTTCAATTCCATGGTTATTACTGCAAGTGAGAAATATTTAAAAATATCATATTGGATATTGCAGATTAACATGCGCAAAATAAAATCTATTCAGTGATTTAGATGTAGAATTTAATTATATATACCTGTCTTGTGAAATATTTATGTCTAAAATTAATTATGGAAAAGATTTGCGCCAAAAAATAGATAAAGTTCTATAATGAAAATCAGAATAAGTAGCACTTTGTTTAAGTTTATACCAACAATATCTTGTAAATTTACATTGTATTGCTTCAATCGGCCTAACAGAGTTTTTGTATAAAGGATTCCAGATAAGAAAGCAGTATTCTAATTTTGCTCGCACAAAGAAATTAAAAAGGGATTTAAGGGTTGCTAAGTTCTGAAAATTACGAGAATTGCGTACAATAAATCTAAGGTTTTTAAGACTGCATGAAACAGTGTCATTAATGTGAGGAGAAAAATCGAATTTTGGATCAAATAGAACCCCAAGATCCCTTTTTACGGCAACTCTAGATAACTCTGAACTATCCATTACATAATTATGTATGATAGGAGACATTTTCATCGAAAATTTCATAATATCACATTTGGATGTATTAAATAACAATTTTGCCTTGAATGACCAAGTTAAAAGATTATTAATATCATTTTGGAGTTTTAAACAATCGTCAATTGTATTAACTACTACATAGAGTTTTATGTCAGCAGCATAGAGCAGGCATTGAGAGTAATTTACGCAAGTAACTATGTCATTAATAAATAAATTGAACAACAGAGGACCAAGATTAGAACACTGAGGTACACCAGAGGCGGCAATAAATGGCTGTGAATAGAAACCATTATAGGAGACACGTAAATTTCTGGCGGTTAAGTATGGTGACAGTAATGTTGCTAAGTTAAGAGAAAAATCAAAATTGTTGACTAATTTCTCTATAAGAATACCAACACTCAACAAACACTACACCTTGTTCCATTTAAGCCATTCAGTATTGCGGAGCATAGGGAATACTTTTGAACTCTCTGATTGGTTGAAATTAAAGATAAGAGACAAGTTTAACCAATGTAATTTCGGCTACTTCAGATTTGCGCTGTTGCAAGAGCCATCTGCTGAATGGCTTAAATGGAACAGAGCATAGCAACTGTAATTATTAAGGGCATTAAATACTCGAATATTTTAAATACTAATAACTTTTTTAAAACTTTGACAGTCCCTACTATATTGTTAAGGTGTATTAAAATGTCCCATGTTCTACTTTGTAATTGTAATGAAGGTCCCCATTTAGGAATTAAATTTTTGCCGAAAAAATTGTATCTAATTTAAAAACTAACTAAAGCTTCTCAGGGTCAGGGATAACTGATAATAAACTTACGTCAAAACTCAACTCACAGATAATCGCATGCCTTTAAAATCGTTTGGTTATATATCACCCACTTGTATGTACCTGTACTAATTTGGAATCAATTGTAGTGATACATTAGTCTTTTTCTGTCGTCTCGATGATTGTGCTTTAAACGATGCTGTAAGCACACACCATTACCCCATTCTTGTCTGCTTGAACGTATCCAATTTTCGTGTGTCGTTATCAGATCACTCAGTACGGGGGAATGAACTACGACTACGACGTCTCATCTTCAATTCTCTTCATTCATATTTATATCACGCTGCTAACTCCGCGAACCCTACTACACTACTTATTCAACGGGAGGGAAAGAATTTCGATACATATATTTACATATCACAAGCGGAATTTACCGATCGTGAACAGAAAGAAAACTTGGAGATACTGAGAGGAAAATATAACGTTACTTGGAAGAGTTATTTGTTTCTAAACTCTTTTTGAAATATCGAAAGAATTTTTGGCAGATAGATTTTTGTGATTCTATTGGTTCGGCTCCAAAATTAGTCTCTTCTGACAAATAAAATAATTTGTATCACAAGAATCTATCTGTCAAAAATTCTTTCGATATTTCAAACAGAGTTTAGTGAAATTTCTTGCAATACATTACATCTTTTACGAAAATAACAATTTTTTCCCAAAACACATATTTTTGGCTAATATTGGCAATCGTAGAATAGAATGCGACACGTGCGTGATTTTAAGTAAATTAAATTAAAGACAAACCGTTGTTTCTTTAACAACAAAAAAGTTCTTATGTTTTGATTTTATAATATCATTTGAAAAGGTATGTAAAATAAACGAATTAAAAAAAATATCGAAAGTGCTGAGATGTCCATGGAAGCCCGTTTAAATAAAAAAACGCACTATATAGTATATGATTAAATTTAGGGATAAATTAGTAATTTTATATCTATAGTTGAAATTACAAATTTGAGGGTCAAGTTGAATCCCACATTTTGGTGTGAAAAGGTTCTGAATTCTTCTTCCGGTTTCACCAGAAGCGATATTATCGTTGATTTTTTAAATGGAATGATATAATTATTAATATTTTCTGAAAGTAATTTAAATTAGCTTTAACAGTCTATATACAAAGTAGCCATTTGCGCTCTCTTTTGTCAACGCAAAATGTCACTTTGCCGTTCATGCGCGACAAAGTAGAAAAACGCTCGCCGTCCAAATTTCTAACTGTACAATGTTGAGGAATATCACTTGTCTACATTCTTAATAGAAAGGTTTAATCAGGAACTAATAGCACTGTAGTTATACATTTACCACTATCACAAGTCAATCTGACATATAACTGCTCTGGCGGTATATTACATAAACAAACAAAATGCCGCACTGCTGTGAAAAAATATAGAGCATTTATTTACAAAAAACAAATGTATAAAATGCTTATATTAGATTGAAGCAATAGCTGAAAAAGAATAGAAAATAACGATATATTAATATTAAATATAAAATAAATTGTGTAAACAGTTGTGCTGCCACCTGCAAAAGTTTGGCGTGAACGCTCCCAATGAACATCCACTTTTCCACTGCACTAGTTTAATGTACTTGAAAAGGCAAAACAATATCTTGAAGTCATATTTGAATACGTTCCTATCTTCACTGCGAAACTATACAGTACTACTGTACGTACAAAGTGTACATTTTATTATTTTTTTGTTATGGTGGAAAACTGTAGAAAAAATCTTGTGTGTTTCGAGCGAAAATGGACATTGTCGATTTCGAGAGAATGCCGCGCTCCTGAATCGCGCGTCAACAACCTCTCAATCGACAATGCCCCATTTTGCGCTCTTAATACACAAATAGCTATTATTTTAATAAAAAATAACTTAATTCTATTTTTTTTAATTAGAAACCTTTAATGCAGTATCAGTTTACCATGGCATTTGTACTTTCTTTTGTTTGAGGAAATATTTTGATGTGTACCTGACATTTGTTTCTCAATATTTTACACTGCTAAATACCTAATTAAGAAAAAAATATTTGTACTTTAATTTAATTTTACTTTTTATTTAACTTTGAAAAGTCGAATAGAGAATTTTTAAATGACTTCTAAGTAGGTACTAAATTTTAAAACATATTGTTATATAAAGAGCCTCTAATTTGTAAATATCACGAAATATCCATTAGATATTTTACAAATAATTATTGAAATTTGTGTAATATTTTGAAAAAAGTCACGTGATCTGAAACAAAATGTGACATCAGAACACATAGGCTCGTACCACGAGCAAAGTTTTAACTAAAACGCTGTTTTAAGAAATGTCAAATTTCATTATTTAATATTAATGATAAATAATATCAAATATATAAAAATATGATTTTAAACAGAACATGGTTTGTATTCAAACAAATATTTTTTTAAAATCGTTCTTTAAACATAAGGGCGAAATTAAATATAGAAATTTGAATTTGACATTTCTTAAAACAGTGTTTTAGTTAAAACCATGCTCGTGGTACGAGCCATACAGTTTAACATGTGACAAACTATCGCCTACTTTTATTTTTATAAATAACGTAAACTGTTTTCCTATTGGCCATGAATGACGTATTGTATGTGCTCTGACGTCACAGAAGTGGGCAATTGTTTTCCATTATTATTTCTGACGCCAATCTTTTTATTTAATTATTTACGAAAATAACAATGAATTATTATTACTAGGAAAAATATTGCATTAACTTTCCCTAAAAAAATCATTGTTTAAAATAATCAAAAACCAATGATACACAGAAACACTACATAAATAGAATTCAAGTTGACGTCATATATACGTCATATATACAGATCTCAGTAAAGCTTTCGATCGTGTCAGTCATGATATTTTGTTATTTAAATTGTTCAATTTAGGTATACATGGATCTCTTTTAAGGTGACTGGAGTCATATGTTAGAAACAGATCTCAACTGATAGTTTGTAATGGTTTCAAATCTCGACCAATTAATGTAACATCTGGAGTACCGCAAGGCTCTCACTTAGGTCCAATATTACTCAATATATATGTATATATATATATATATATATATATATATATATATATATATATATATATATATATATATATATATATATATATATATATATAAATGACGTCTCTAATTGCTTCAAAAATAGCCATTACTTACTATTTGCTAATGATTTGAAATTTTACAAACAAATAAAAACTGATAATGATTGTAGTCTCTTACAGGATGATTTAGTCAATTTACATAGATGGTGCGAAGTAAATAAAATGATATTAAATATATCGAAATGTTACATGGTCAATTTTTCAAGAAACATAACAATATATCATTTTAATTATAATATAAATGGCACGATTATTGAAAGTAGATCATCTATCAAGGATTTAGGTATAACATACCATTGTAAAATGTTGCCTAATGATCATATTAATACCATTGTAAGGAAAGCTTACAGATTACTTGGCTTCATAATTAGAACAACATATCATTTTACAAAAATTAAATTTTGTATATTACTTTACAATGCTATAGTACGATCGCAACTGGAATATATGACTTGTATATGGAATCCATTTTATGATGTGCATGTCAAACTAATAGAATCTGTTCAAAAAAAGTTCATTGTCATTTTGTGCAGAAGGTTTAATATTGATTACACTAACTATCACCAAATCTTACAACAACTAAATTTAATATCATTGGAGAACAGAAGGACTATTAATGATATCATATTTATGTATAAATCAATTCATAACATGATTGACAATCAACTTTTTCTTCATTTTTTCAATTTGTATGTTTCGGCAAAAAATACTAGGTCAAAAAATTTGTTCATTGTACCTACATGTAAAACAAACCTCTTCAAGAATTCCCCTATCAGTAGAGTGATGCAGACTTACAATGACAAATTTCAACACCTTGATAATTTTCACTTGACATTGAATCAATTGCGCAACTTACTGATTGGTGAATTTCGTGAATAAGTGTTCTTTTTCTCTTTTTTTCTATTAAGTCATTAACTGTATATCTGTAGAAATGTCTTTATATAATTTTTAACAAAATTCTTTGTATGTATACGCGGAACTGTGTTTGGTCTTTGACTGTATTGTTCCCACAAAA
The DNA here is from genome assembly GCA_963082715.1 of Harpalus rubripes. Lineage (NCBI taxonomy): Eukaryota > Metazoa > Arthropoda > Insecta > Coleoptera > Carabidae > Harpalus > Harpalus rubripes. The sequence goes on along the minus strand of OY720449.1, from coordinate 79,242,253 downwards.
TTAAATATATTTCTTTAAATAAAGAAGATATACATATCATGATAAACTAATAATTAAAGGGTTATAATTTTGAAAAATTAATAACTAAGTTAATTTGTAATGACTATGTAAGTATTTGGAGTCATTGTAAAGTTAATGTAATTAAATTAATGAAAAGGTTGTTGATAGACGACTGATGGGATATGAATATTTTTTCAACCTTAATGTAATTAATTTCGGAAATTTAAAAAAAATCAACGAACCAGGTATAGAAATCAGTTCCTTTTCATACCAAATAGTAGTAAGTTTGCCCCTAGCTTTCTAATTTAAGCTATAAGTCTACACAATAATAAAGAAAATTGCTATTTGTCCCTAATTTTCAAGCATCCTGTAAGTATATTATTTCTGCCGTTTAGACGATTAATAAAAGTTGTTACAGAGATGACACCACACACCCAAAAAATATATAATAATGGATGTCATTACCTATCTGTTTTTGTGATTCCATACATGAAACGACATTGTCTATACCTCTATTGTTATTATTCATTGGCTATAATACTATTTTGTGGAGACAATCCAACCCTTTATCTGACGCAGATATTAGTGCTACCCTTAATACATCACGGTGACGTTATCTGGCATTCTTGGCACCCCGTGTTATGGTAGGGATGTGTACCTGGCTGCAGGGTGTCGCGCAGGGTGCCACGAGGCCTGATTGGAATCTCCTCCAGACACACTACCATTCATCACCAACAGATGATCTACTAACCGAGAATACACCTCAGCCCACACACGAGAGTGTTTTATTTGAAAAGATAAGACTGCGAAGTTCAGATATACAATTAAAGTCACTCCCGAAAAAGAGTGGAGATGAAAAGTGAAGAAAAAGTAGAAAAATGTACAGTGGACTGACAGATTGACAATTTTAATTCCGATGCTGATCTAGGATAAAAATGCTATTAGTAGACAACTTTACTCTCCGTGTACTTTGCAAAGGATTTACAGATTATAGGGCCCCTGAAACTACTTTTTGAAACTTTAATACCGGTTGCTACAGATGTCATTATTCTAACTTTCAAATTGACAGTAAACGTACAACTGAAGAATTTAAATTCAAAAGGATCTAAATACCGCTGTTATTCAACAAAAAAATTATTATTATTAATATTATTTTATTTATTACTTTTTACCTCCCGCTACCCTTGGTAAGGGAGGTATAGGGATGCTAAAAATCGCATATTGAGATTTTGGTAAATGACCACGTCTTAAGGTCCCTAGAATCCAATTTTAACATTTTCACGATGATGTCTGTGTGTATGTATGTGTGGATCCGCTCGAACTCAAATACTATCATTCAAAATATTTTGAACATTATTCTAATATGGGAAAAGACCATTAGATTTTGGTGTACAGATAACAGGAAATGGCACTTTACTTGAAGCTCAAAATAGATTTTCTTCGAAAAATACCTTCAAATGTTATTTTTTCAAGATTTGTGTTATTATAAAAATTAAAGATTATTAAATTTTCTACAGATTTGCATAAATACTTTTTCTATATATTTTATGGGTAAATTTATAAAATTATCTATAATTTTAATCCCGGCGCCTACGCTCTAAACAAGCAAATCTCCTTTTGGTTACACAGTTCTTATATCAAATGTATGTAACTGACATGGGGTCTCGTGGCCGCGTGCTTGAGTGTCAGGTCGCGAATCTGGGGAACCGGGTTCGATCCCGACCGACACCAAATATTTCCAATTTTAAATGGCACAAAATTGACCCCTGTGGTGCACTCTCCACGCCAGCAATGAGTGTCCGTGAGGTGACGCCTGGTAAGCGCCCGCACGGTGCAAATATTTCATCATTACCGATATCTGTGTACAAAGCAGATTGGCACACCCAGCAATGGGTAATATGCCGTGATGATATATATATATATATTATATATATATATATATATAATATATATATATATATTATATATATATATATATATACATATACATACATAGACATCATCGTGAAAATGTTAAAATTGGATTCTAGA